>VWZN01020015.1:502427-516394 GCA_013396955.1 Regulus satrapa | reverse complement strand
CCCCCCCCCCCCCAGACATGACTGGTGCATATAAATCATAGCAGAAACTATCTCAATGACCAGTCCATTCTTGTAAGAAAATGTTGGGTATCTGGATTTTATTTATTTTTCAATTATATTTAAAGAAGGAAAATAACCTTCAATATCATGGAAAGACTTTTTAATCCCTCACAGACAGAGAATAGAAGCCTCAGGATCCCTGAAGTGAGTGGCAGATGAAAAATGCTCTTCTTCCTTTCATAAATGAAAAATCAGAGTAATTTTCCTTAATTCAAATCCTGTCATTGTGGTTTTCCCTGTTTCAAATATGAGCATTAATCCTTCTCATTTTATGCAGCTATGTAATTGCATTCCCCAATCCAAGAGGACAAGTTTGCTTGTTTCAGAAATTCTTACGATTTGCCGTTCCACTTACAGCTTGGAGACTTCACAGACAAATAGGAAGAGCTCTGAATGACTCGTAGTCAGGGGGAACCTCTTGGGACACAACCAGTTTAGAGTCGAGGCAGGCTGGGGGGAAGGAGGGAGCAGCACAGTATCTCAGCCACCGGAGGACTGTGGATGCCTCCTTTGGACTTGTAATCCATTACCCTTACACTGATTTGTGTAACTACTCTCCAAGGAGAATAAAATGGAGAATAAAAGTGGTAGAGTCTGACAGAGAAGTTGGATGTATCTCATTAATGCAAGTAACATTTAAGTTCAAGTGCAAATGTGTTTGATCCCTCATCTTGTTTGGCCGCTTTCATTTCCTCTTGCTTGCATGTTTTCAAGTCATTGATTGTCTCATTCTGCAGCTAAAGCTGCTTTGTTGGGAGGCAGGGGGTGGCAGGAGATTGCTCTGCCTGAAATTCTCTTATTTTATTGCTGCTTAGGTCTGAATTCCTTCCTGCTCTTACAGTGAGTAAATGTTAAACATTG
The DNA here is from genome assembly GCA_013396955.1 of Regulus satrapa. Taxonomy (NCBI): domain Eukaryota; kingdom Metazoa; phylum Chordata; class Aves; order Passeriformes; family Regulidae; genus Regulus; species Regulus satrapa. The sequence continues at coordinate 515,473 of VWZN01020015.1, read as the reverse complement.
CTTGCTCTCAATATTTACCTATTTTTAACCCTGACTCATTTTGTTTATTTCCATAATGTGTGCCTCTCTGTGCTTTACTTCTCAATATCCTCATTCTTTTTTTTTTTTTTTTAACTGCAAAATATCCTCACTTATTTTCATTTGTAAGCACTCCTGTTGTTTCCTTTTTTAGTTCACTTTTTAACTCTTTCTTTTTTCCTTGTCCAGCTCTTCGAGGGTTTTTGGTTTTTTGGGGTTTTTTTTCTCTGAGATACAGGAGATTGCCTAGCCCGGGAGTTCACATCTCTTGGTATCCTCAGCTTGGAGCTGCTATCTACCTGTCAGAAACATTCACCTTGCTTACACTTTCCTCTGCAGAAATAGCAGGGTCCACTGATTCATCCAAAAACTCCTTAAGCATCTCACACCCCATTGTACAGCAAAGGCAGAGCTGAAAGCGTCAGGAGACAAATTATCTCTGTAGCTCAGCTTACCGCTTAGAAAAAGAAAATGAAAAAGAAGATTTTAAAGGCAGATCCTATGGGAAGCAAGCATGGTTAGCAATGGAAAGAAAGCCCTTCCCTCCCCACAGCTAGTAATGAATCTTCTTTCCCTGTCAGCTGGTCCCAGTCCTCCCCTTGAAAAGCTAATTACCAGTGTAGGGCACATGGGAGCTGGCCATACAGCGTAACTCCCAGACCCTAATGAGGCAGAGTGGCAGATGCTGGGGTTATTCAGAGGTTATGGGTAACCCTCCAGCCCATGAGGGGAAGCTCTCCTGGGGGTGGGGTCATCACAGGCTCATACAGGGAGACTGCTTGGGCATATCTTCAAGCCAACCGACAAAGCAGCAGACAGAAGGGCTAATGCTGCTCAATAAATGAACTGGCATCAAACAAGAGAGGTTTGAATCTTTCTTCCCCTGTAACATAGTTTGGTGGCTGCTAGGAGCCTCCCCTCATTTAACTGGGGCTTTTCTCTCAGGCAGATCAGGGTGGGTGCTGCTTGCACAGCTGCGACATTGATTTCCAGTTTGGAGTAGAAAAGGAGTCATTTTCCCCTCCTTTGTGTCATCCCAGAATGAAGAAGAGACAAATAAATAAAAATCCCCTCTGTGCAGAATATGACACTGAGAGACCGTTGTGCATGGCACAGACCCCTCCTCCACCCACCCCTCACCCTCTGGATACAATGCTCCCTCATTAACTGGACTTTTCATTCAGAGGCTGTGCCCAACTTAATTTGGAATAATTTATTGGATTGGATTCATATCAACTTAATAAGGCTTTAGTTAAGTGCAGAAAATCCATTTTTCACCAGCAGTAATTGCAAGAGATGTTAGAAGGTGACCCCCTCCAGCAGACTGATGGGCCTGCAATCCCACATGGAAGGCTTTCTTGGGCATCACTGGAAGCTAGATGGGATAACACAAAGGTATCCCAAAGGCTTAATTCCAAACAACACAATGTTTGTCCCCCCCATCTTTTTCTCCTCCCCACATCCTGCTGACCTCTGTTGCCCACTTCTTTGCGCTTTTCTCCTCCATCTCCTGTTTCTCAGCTCCATATTGATTCCCCAAAGTTTGCCCAGTCTTGCATTTTGTCAGACCTTCCCCTGAACCCATTATGCCTGTCCAAACTAATTCTTCCTTTGCCACTTCACTGCCTGCATAGTCCTTTCTCACTTTGTATCCAGCCCTCCCAAACCACCAGTTTCACGTGTACCAGCGCTGAGGGAGACACATCCTTGCTACCCAGTGAAGAGTGGGCATCAAGCTCTGCCAGGAAAAAGAAATGCCCACCATTCACTACAATCCCATGCCTGCTGCTCTCCTTGCTGCCCCCAGGATTTTGGGGAAGGGATTCTCTGCTACAGAGTTGTTTCAGATGCTATAATTTCCTCTCTTATCCACTTGCAAATAATTTATGCCAACCCAAAGAAGTATGCCTGAAAAAGAGGGGGAGAAGTGCCCATCCCTGTGGGCACAGCAGCAGGAATGCTCGGCAGTGAGGTGGCACCTTCATCCCACCTGAAGTGTCATCAGCAGCAAGGAGCAGAGTCTCCTGAGGGATTAGCTCTTCCCACGGCTGCCTGCAGTCACCGCCTGTTCCAGCAACTCAGCCTGCAGCAGCGACTCCCTTTCATGTCGCAATCTGTCAGGCTGGGGAGGGGTTAGAGGGAGAGGCTGGCCTCCCCATATGCCAGGGGCTTTTCAGTGTCTAAGCCCAGAGCTGCTCAGCTGCTGCGCCTTAGCAGCGCTGACTGGGAACGCTCTCGTTTCAGCCGGGCGTCTGGCAGTAATTGCTCGCGTGTGCCGCTGGCTTGAGCCCACCGAAGCTCCTCACGCAAACTGGCTTTCCTCAAGGTACGCCTGTCGTAAGAAGACATTCGGATGGACGCATGCACATAGCAGGCTCACCTCGCCACTGTGCACATCTGCCTGTTGCTTCTTCCCAGTGTTCCCAGCACCGACATGTACTCTGCTTCCAGTGCCAATTAAAATGCAGCGGGGAGCGGGAGGGCGAGGGAGAGCAGCGAGATTTCCTTTCATAACTGCCTGAAGCCCTCTGACCCTTTATTGGAAAAATTAGCATCATAATACCCGGCAGTATCGCTGCGCTGTTAATTCTTCTCTCATTGTCCTCCTGAAAGATGCAAATGGCATCACCCATTACTAATTCTCGGCATCCGAGTTCTCTTTAGAAGAAGCTAGGTGATAAGAAAGTAATTCTAAAATCAGCCTAATGGGCTTCTGCGGAACGGGAGCGCAGCTGGTGAGCCCGCCGATGTGCTCTCACTTTCCCAGCACAGCGGTGAGTGAATGAGTGGGCTTGCTACGCTTGCAGAAGAGCATCTCTATTCCTGCTGGAGCAGTGGGCTTTACCTGGTGCTCAGAGAGAAGGGGAAAAGTCCTCCTGTATCTCAAAAATGAGTAGCATTAAATAAAGGTGGTGCAGGAACAAGATCTCCCCTGGTTTTCATAGTCTTCTGTGCAGATGGGGAAGAGATTTTTCAAAAGCCCAAACATTGACCTAAGGCTACTCTCTGAAGATAATGGCCACCGTGGAGAGCTTTTGCAAATCCTGCTCCCAGGCAGAGAAAAAGAGTTTCATTTGAATAAAGGGGGGGAGTGACTGAAGTCAGAAATTTATAAAGCCATGAGCTGAACTATTTCTGGAAAAAAATCCTAAAACAAATAATTGAAGTATTATTGTTTTGGTTTGGGTTTTTATTTGGGTTTTTTTTGTTGTTGTTTTTTTGTGGGTTTTTTTGTTTTTTGTTTTAAGCACCTAGATAATAAAACTGAGTAAATTTTAAGTTAATAGGACTATGTCAAGAATAGGTTGTGTCAACACAATCCAGTTTGTTTCCTGACAGGTTAATAGGGTTTGGGGATGAGGCAGGAGCAGTCAATGTCATGTGTCTTCAGTAAGATTTATGACATTGGTTTTATATGACACGTTCATAAACAATTTAGGGTAGCATGGTCCAAAGACAGCTTCTATAGACTGGGTATAAGGGTAGCTTAAAACTGCTCACATTTAATTGTCAAGGTGGAATGATTCATCAGCCGAGATTTTGCAGTAATCATTCCTGCAGCAGATGTTATTCAATGTTTTCATTAATGGCTCAGATGATGGAACGAGAACGAGCTTATTAAATTTGCAGGTGGCATTAATCTGGGAGGGACTGCAGGCACATTTGATAAGATTAGAACCCAAAATGCTCTTGATAAGTTTAAGAAACAGTCTGAAAATAACAGGAGACACTTTAATAAAGACAAGTACAAAGAAGTATCCTTAGGAAGGAATAATCATGTTCCTACATGTTAGATGGAGATGGTGGGATGGGCAGTGGATCTGCTGGAAGAAAAGGGCTCATGAAGCATCACATAAGCAGAATTTTGACCATAGTTACATTTTGGTGGAAAAAGTCAAAATCATATTGGGATGTACGAATACACTTTTTAAGACAAAGAAAGTGAGTCTACTTTTCTGAAGCAAGGCATTGATGCTCAGAAGTAGGTCATGAGCCACATGGGTGTCCCTGTCACCACAGGGTTGGTCTGCAAAGGAGTGGAGGGGGAAATGTCTGGGGAAGTCTTTCTCCCAGTCAGAGCACTTTAACCAATGGCTAAATGCCTGAAAACATCCCAAAAGTAAACCTCCTTGGCAGTGGTGCAGCCCCTGGGGTGGAATCACTTGGGTGATGGTGTAGCCCAAGTGGCCAAAGCAGCAGCCCTGCAGAAACCCTTCAAAAACAAGAGTTTCCTTTGCACTCTTTTGCCAGCAACTCAACTGCCTGGAAATGAAGCCATCATTTTTTGAACTTTATGGGGGTAGGATTCTGCTCAGCTAGTTTTCTGAACCCTCTGTACCCAATGACCCGCCCGCTGTGGCAGCAGTCCCACTGGCCACAACCACTTCTCAACAAACACTTGCAAACCACGCAGATTTTGGCATCACTAGGCAAAATGGCACGTTTTTTTCAACCAAGACAAGTTTCACAATTCTCCTACACTTCAGCAGGGATCTTCGCCAGCTGCTGATTGCAGCATAAGTCCAATTAGAGGCTTGCCTGCTTTCCTTGGGGAGCCTGTGACCGGAGATATAATGACAAAGTGGCCCTAAAACAAGTTTGTTTGTTTACCTTCTCTTCTCAGTTCCATTTGCTGATAAACTGCCCACACACATATTTAGTCCCATATAATCTCATGCCTCACTAAAAGTGGAATGAAATTGCTTTTCTCTCTTGTATTATGTGAGAAAACCTGATGCAACCTACGTTATTTCTAAAAGTCAAGGACCCATTGGAATTCAAGCTGTTTTATATTGTTCTTGCTGTCTCCCACTCTGTTTCCTCAGAAAATAACAGTCTTCTTTTCCCTCAAATCAAACATCCTGGGGCATACACAAGCCCAACCACCTGGGTTTTGCCACAAGCCCTGTTTTCTCCAGGAGATAGTTTCAGGCGCAGCAGAGAAAATCCAGCTGTTCCCCCCCCTCCCCATCCCCATCCCCAAAAAGGAAGTCCCTCCTCACTCCCCTGTCATGTCCCTGTTCTCCTCCTTTCTTCTCTAACTCCAGAGATGTGCTCTGGCCGCCTCCTTGCTTGGTTTGACTCCAAGATAAGCCCAGCTCCTGGGGTGCTGGAGCCATCCAGTCCATACAACTGCACTTTGTCCTCAGGTTAGCTTGAGCAAAAGGCTCTTTTTGGTGGTTTGTTCCAGGGGACAGCCCTACAGCCTGTTCTACCAGGGTGGCAGCAGTGGGGGTCTGTTGTGCTGGGATCCACACCACCAAAAGCAGCACACCATGGAAAAATGCCACTTGTGAGCTTAGATCTCATTAGACTCCTCCAGACTCCTTTTATAGGATTAAAGTAGGTAGGCTTTAGCTAATTCATTGTCGCTCTCCTGGCTGTCCCCTTGGGGAACCTGGCAGTCACTTGCACCAGGAGGCTTAGATCAGCTCCTGTCTGCAAAATAGGAGCTCACTGTTTATGCTGGGCACATTGTACAGAAGAATGTGAGACTTAGCAAATGCTCACAAATGCTCACAAAGCCAGTTCAAAGACCCATTTTTTACCTTAAGATACACATTTCCTTAGATAGCTTAAAATGCCATGGTGACTGCTGTTTGTTAAAACATAGACAAAGGCTCTCCTGAGAGCCTAGAGGCTTTTTGGCCAATTAAGCAAAGAACTTTTGTAACCAGAGGGGTCATTTCACTGGTGCAAGTCCACCTAAATTTGTATATACAGGTATTATTAAAATACCACTAAAATGTGAGGGGAAAACAAAACCACAAAATTGAATGTAAAGCTTTAAGAGGGGCACATGTCCTTCTGTGCTCACTGCATACACTTGTACAGTCCTTCTTAAATCATTCTTCAGTGAAAGCAGGAATGTCTCTCAGGAGTTGCCCTGAGCAGCAGCCTCAATGTTAGTGCTGTTGCTGGGCTCCTGTCTCCAAAACTCTGCTCTCTCAAGTGGATGAAGAGTTGGTACAATTATCTTAAAGCCTGTCCTGTTTAGATCTGGGGATGCCTCAGGCTGAGATCTCCAGATAGGGGCTCTTGCCATGGGTATTTTTTTTTAAGACTACCTTACTGGGGAGGGGAAGGCTCTGCAGTGGTGATGGAGGTGTGTGGCTGTGGGTGAGAGCCCCCAGCATCAGTGATGCTGGAAGAGAGCAGGTGCCCCCAGCCCTGAGCTCATTGCAGAGCTACTGCTGCCACAGCGCCGACCTGGACGGATGTCTGCTGACATGCTGCTACCCAAAAAGGGCAGAGGAAATCTCTGTTGATAAGTTAGAGCTACGCAGATGTGGAGTTCCGCCAGGTGAAGGTGGTGTTTGAGCTGTTTGCCAGAGCTCTTTCTGCTGAATATGGAAGTAGAAGGCTGCTTTGCTGTAGTAAAGCATGCTGAGGAAATTATTTGTATAATCCAAAAGGACTCTGCATGAATGCACAAAGTAGGTAAAGAAGTTCACAGAAAATTACCTTAGACAGTACAAAGGTTAAAAAGATAAGGGGGAGCCTTGCATGAGGTTTAGGTTTCTTGACACCAAGCTAATGTGCTTCTAGTAGTCTATGTGCTGAAGTTACCACAGTAAATAACTTTGGGTTTCAGGAATAGAGTGTGAATATTGTGGACTTTTTTATTTCCCCAGAAAGACTTTTCTTAATGAAATGAGTGAGATTTGTCAGATGTGACCCTAGACAATCTACTAAGAATTAATTGGCTTCTACTTACTTAAAATGTTTGGGAGTGCACAGCCTTGGCAGATCCATGCCCAAACACAAGCTGGAATTCACACTTCTAATAAGCAAAGTTGACTTGAAATGATGAACATCTTTTTTCCCCATATGTCCTTCCCACAAAGGTAAATCTCTCAACTGCTAACTGTGCTCAAAGTAGCTCCCAGTATTTCCTATAAAGTAGGCTCTCACCTCTGTAATAGTTTTGGGTTTTTAAAAATTTCATGCCATTTGTCTCCTTGGCTAACTGATTCACCTCCCAGTGAGGTGCTCCCATTCCCAGTGCCCAGGGAAGCAATATTTTCACTTCTTCAGAAAAATATTGCAATTTTATTAGAAAGCATGGGCTGAGGCCATCTTGCTCTCGAGCAGAATATTGGAGAAGAGTCAGAGGCACCTCGGATGACAAGGAAACACTGGAGCAGTGTGTGAAATTTGGCCTTGCCCTGCCTGGACCCCTGCAGATTTGGCCACCCCATGACTATGTCCAAGCTCTGCCTGACCTAGGGCCTGACCCAGGTCTGAAAAGAAAAGCTTTTTGCTGCGGGCTTGCTGCCAGCTGACACAGGATCTAACTTCTCTGTCTCTTTGTGTGAGGAATAAAAATATGATGTTTAAAACTCAGGCCAAGTCTGCTCTAGGTCAAGGCAAGGAGTGAAAGCTGGACCCCATCTGGAACAACAGACATTGTCAGAGACTTGGCCTCTTGTGGTAAAGCACCTCCAGTGATAACACTTACCCTTTATGGCTATGGATAGGAATTTCAGGGGGAGAGTGACTGAAACATGGTCACATCTAAGCCTTATTTCATACCTGCCTATTGTTGTTACTACTGATTTGCATTTAAAGCGTAACTTTGATTATTAGAAAGCAAGGTGACGTTGCCATTTGTGCTGCTTGTTTATTTCCTATGTCATTTCAGGTTAAAACTGAGGCAGAAGCACTTGCTAGAGGCAGCATCCTACTGCATCCCTAGTTAGCATGGAAGTGGTTCATAGGCTTTGGACTGGCTCTTGGCACAGGGGAAACTGCACTTTTGGTCCAGAGCTGTGATCGACAATTTCACTTACCATTAACACCTGCTCCTTCGGAGGTGTCTGCACATCTCTGACACAGGGACAAGCAGGCATGGGACAAAGTCTGTGTCACTTAGAGATGAAGAATCTGGGTTAATTCTTGTTTCTGTCTTCAAACTTTCTTCTCCCCAAACCTACCCATTACTTTGAATCCCACTTTTGAGGGCTGCATTTCCCTTCAGCCATGTTTCTGTGAAGTGCTGCAATTTATCCTTGCTCCCTGAGAGGAACACAGGCTCCAGGAACAGCTGCATTGGGAACGGCCTCACTTTTGGCCTGAGGTGAGCTGTCAGAGTGCCCAGAGACACAAAGAGGCCAGATGCAGGAAGCTTTCTATTTACCATAATGGGACTTAAAATATTGTTTAGTAAATTGGCAAAATATACTGGGAACAGAACTCAGCACACTGGAAAATGTGTGAGTTGGCAAAGGCATTTGTGGCATTAAAAGTATATATGCAAAGATGCCAAGAACTATATTTATATAACTAGCAGGCAGTGGAACATTCCCATCCTGCTAGATGGTCACCAAGGCCCTGCTGTCCAAGGGAAAGCTGTCCTCACCATGAGCTACCAAGTACTCTCAGCTACACACATCAGAGTCCAACACGTCAGGCAGCACGTCCCATGGCCAGGGCAGAGGGCAGGCCAGCAGCCTGGTGAGAGAAAAACCTAAGTGGCCCTCCAGGTTACCAGTGAAAGAGGCAGAAGAGACTGAAGAAGAACTAAGTTCTCTATCCTTCTGGTGTGAAGATCAGATCTTGACTCTCATCCAATGCCAGCCCCATCAACTAGGGGTTTTTATTTTGTCCCTGCTCTGTCATCAAAGCAAATCTACGGAAATGCTTTGTCTCTTTTCCCTTGTTTACCTGACTGAGCTCATACCAGTTACTCATCCTTATTTTGGTGACCAACATGTGCTAAGCTACAACACTCTCTGCTGTAGTGTTGAACACTCCCAGCCAGCAGGGAAAGAGGGAGCTGGAAAGCCTCAGCCAGCACTGCCTGACCTCAGCCTGATGCAAAGCAGGGTTGTGGACCCCGCAAATCCTGACCTGGCCGTGGGCAGCAGGTCACAGCTCTCCTTCACCAGGGAGTGGTTGAACACCATCGTGCTGTGTCCCCATCGTGGACCTCACACAAAACATACTCTCAGGGTGGTGCTGCACAAGACCAGACCTGGATCCTACTGACTCTGAGCAGCTCCTGCTAACTCCCACTTTTCTTATAATGTGCTTTTCCCTTCCTTTGGTTCCTCCTGCACCAGACTCCTTGTGGGCAGCTTTCTGCAGGTGCCTGAGGCCCCTCACTGCCCAGCTCACATCGACTCAGTAGGGTATGGCAGCGTGTAGGGACAGGTTATTTCCTAGGAATTTGTGTTTCCCTGAAAGAGTTTTTCCTGCTGATACTACAGTAGGTGCAGCACAGCCCGTTGCAATCTACCCCTAACAAGCACGATTTTGCTTGCAGGGAGGTGCTCCACTGTACTGCAGACACCAAGGAACATTGAAGAATAATGTACTTTTTAATGTAAATCTTGGCTTCCAATGAGCAAAGGTGCTTCCTTTCCCACAGTGAGTTACTGAAGAAACTTTGGGTTTAGTTCACTCTTTATTAATGTTTTCTGTTTTTTGTCAAATAAGCCACTACCATCAGGAGGAAATCTGTCAGTGATGTATGAACACATCCTGGTTTCTTCTGGGAGAGAGACTGGTTCCTTGTGAGTTCAGTGTCAGGCAGAACGTGGGAGAGAGGAGCTACAGAGCAAATGGCTACAGGCCAGGGATCTGCACACCAGCAGTGATGGCTGAGGAGGGGACACTCGCCTCTGGCAGACACTGTTCCTCTGAGGTGCTGCTGCAGTGGCAGTGGTAGAGTAGTGATTGTCCTGGAAGGTGGCCCCTCTGAAAACTTTAGTGTCACCAGCGGGAAGCCCAGAATTTGAGCTTTCAAGGTGAGGAGACAAGGTGGACACACTCTGGATGAGGGTCTGCAAACCCTGCTTTGGCAGCACTGATATCCAGGCTGGGAGCAACTAGAGGCAGACAGCAATGGCCTGCTGTGTGTGACCAACCAAAAACTCAGCAGAGTGCTGGAGCTTGCTTGGCAGCAGCACTGCTGTGGCAGAAATCACAACTAGGGACGTGAGTGCCTCTGAGAAGGGCACAGCTGTTGACCAGGGAAGCCACACCTGCAGCAAACCACCAGCCCCAGCTCTAGTGAGGGTCCTGCTTTGAATATTCACCTTCATGGTCGTGCAGGGTGTCGCCCTGTGTGGCTCTGATAGCGCCACATAGGCAAAGAGGTGTCCGGTGGATGTTCTGCCCATTCTGCTGGAGCCTTCCAGCTGTTGGCAAATGCCTGGCTTTGTCCAGGGGCTGAAGCAGTTAACTGCAGAAACAGCTGAAATGTTAAACTAGGTGGCCTATATATGCCAAGAAACATTCACAGCTGCTCTTTGATGTTAAATTTAATCTGTAGTATGCTGTGCAAGTACGGTTGGCTGTGCATCTCGTATAAATTAATTACAAAGACCTCGTCGTGCATGCAGAGAGCAGCGGGCAGCACTACAAACACTGCGTGCAGTCATTTAAGGTCGCAAGGGGAAATCCTGTTGTGAGGCTCTGCCAAGGGGCTTTGCCTCCTCCCTCTTTGCAAAGACACCCTGGGCAGCACAGCTTCTCTGACTGGTGAGCTGTGCTTAGAGTGCATGGGTGTTTCCCTCCATCCTTGTCAACCCCAGTGGGAGGCACGGAGCCCCCTCCTCAGCCACCAGCACTCTGGGATTCAAAGATGAGGCGTGCACTTGGTCTGGACCCTGGGGATACACTTACTCTTTAGGAAAAAGATGAAAAGAAAACTAGTAGATCTGGGAGCTGTTCCAGAGAGGGGCCATGCAGAATTACAGGGAAGCTGTAATGGGGTCACTCATTGGAGCACTGGTCTTCAGAACCTGGGCAGGTGTCCTGCATGCATTTTGGGAAAAGTACCCTGGAAAAATGAGATGCCTTCTTAAGATGCCTCTGCTCAGCAGTGGCATTTGGTTCAGCCTTCTTGCAATATTTTATTCTCAGCCTTGCACCAACAGACTCTGAAGTCTTTACCTTGCATCTTAAAAAGTAAATTGCTGCTTAGCTGTTGTTGGGGTGTGGGGAACACACATTCCATCTGAACAATGTGAACATACCAGGGCTGTGCCAACCCCCAGACCTGGCTCATGAGGGGCCCCAGCAGCACCTTGCTTCCCTGCTTTATGAAAAGAGACAGGCAATGTCAATGTCCATTGCAGAAGGGAGAAGGCATCTACTTTCTTTCTTTCTCCCACCCTTCTGACCTGGAACTTTGGCAGCAGAAATCAATTAACACAAAGGAGATGCATCTCACATTCTTTCAGAGATCAAGCCAAGGAAATCTCAGCCCATAAGGTGAGAAAAGAAAAGCAACAAACAGAAGCAAGAAATCAGAAGGGAAATCTCATGCAGCCTCCTATTTGTTGGTGAAAAACTGCTGCAGTGCCTAGCCCAACATCTGGTGTTGATTACCTACCCATCCTTTTCACTGCATTTTGTAATCATTAGCTAAATCAGCTTACTTTAAGGTGGAAGAGAGACTTGAAGTATCCAGGACAAAGGGCTGGGTGTGCAGGGCACGGGTTTGAGGAGCACTGGGGCTGGCCTGGGGTGCAGCTTGGGCAAGTGACTGCTGGTAGCCCTGCTGCCCCTTCTCTACCTCTGCAGTCTGAAAACACCAACACTAAGCAGGCACCTGAGCTTTCCCTTCCTGCTAGAAACACTCAGCAGCAAATGGCTGGGAGACCGCTGGGGGTGTCCAGGCAGGGAGAGAAGCTCCTTACTCTTGGTTTCATTGGCGTGGCAGCGTGGACACTCTGCAGTGAGAGCAATACAATGGCTGCAACTGGCAGCACAGCTGACCTTGGAAGAAAGGGCTCCAAACAAGGCTTAGTCACTAATTTTCCAGCTCAAATCAAAGAGGACAGGGCTGGGAGAGAGCTCTGTACTTGTTTCTACATGTTCCTTCTAAAACTCCTATTTTTGCAGCCCCTCAGAAATATTCACAGCCTTCCAGATGGGGACAAGAGCATTACCAAACCCCAGGTTCTGTCTAGGTTTAGGGGAAATCCCAATTTGTCCCATTAGTTCTGACACTTTTGCAACACTGGTCTCCACATCCTTCTTCCCATTTCCCATTGCTCCATCCGTCCTGTTTTTGCCCAGGACACCCACTCATTAGGGTGTAAAACAGGCTTCTCTCTGGTATCAGAGTATAGGCAGCTTGTTATGTCATCTGCCTCACCTTTGCCTCTACCTGAAACCCAAAACACAGGGAACTCTTCTCCTGTGGGCATTTCTCCATCAGTTTTGCTTTCCCCAAGGAAAAGACACAGCAGGTACCAAAGACGTCAGAGGGGCTGCAGTGGCCTCCCCTGAGTGCAGCCCACATTCCTCCCTGCTGCCGTTCCTTTTCCTGCCTTGCAACAGGAAACAATCAGCCTTGCAGCCACAGTCCCAGCAATAAAGCCATTGTGGTTTCCAGCTCTGGGTGAGCAGCCAGTGTGTGAGGAGCAGAACAGTAGCAGTGGTGGCTGCAGGGCTCTGGACATGAGGGAAAGGGCAGGGGCAGGAGCTGCAGCCCCCACAGCCCACTGCCCACCTGCCTGCACTGCTCCCCAGCACAAGGGAGCAGAACCACAGCACAAGGTACAATCATGGACCATTTGCAAGTGGCAGTCATGTGGAAATCTAATCCCAGGTATCATCACTGCACTGCTGTCACTGGCACAGCACCTGGCACTGCCAGCAGGCAACAAAGCCTGCTGGATGATATCTGCTGACTCTTAACATTGCCACACTTTGGCAGTCAACTCTCAAAAACCAACTCTGTCCATTCAAGATTCACACTTCTCTCATATCCACACATGGCTTGTTCATTTTTATTGCAGCAAATCAGGCTGCTTTGCATTTGCTGAGCACCAAGGAAGGCTGGGGAGGTAAATTACCCAGGGTGGGAGGCTTGAGACAAATGCAGAATGTTAATCCAGGAGATGACCTAGTGGTGCCTCATCTATTAATAGGAAATGTAAAATACATATGCATCCGAAGCATTTCACATACATCCAGTGAAAACTGAATGTAAGACTTTTAGATACAGAAGCCATAAAGCTGCTGCTCCTGGGGTTAAGGAAGATGCTTTCTTGTCAAAAAAAAAAAAA
>VWZN01020015.1:476104-495103 GCA_013396955.1 Regulus satrapa | reverse complement strand
GATGAGTACTTCAGGTGCCTGAAAAGGGAAGCCGGGTCCTGACCACTGCTCAGGCTATAGGGGTCAGCCTCAGTGGCTGAGCGTTGCGTCGGGCTGGGATGAGGGAAGGTAGCACAAGCTGTGCTCCCCGTGAGATGCAATCCCGTAAATCGCGTAGGTGTGCTGGCGAGCCCTGGCTGCGNGACCCTCTTGCAGCTGCCTGAGAATCAGGACTGCAATCTCCTCTGTCTGCAAAGACTGGGAGTTACAAATGCCTGCAGCAACCAAAGCCTTGTTGACATTAGGGTACCGCTAGCACAGCTGAGCCATGAGAAACTACAGAGTATGCAAGAGCACTGGCTATTCTGGACTTGGCATAAATAACTTGTTCAGTAACTCAATCTGCAGTACAGCAGTCTGCTGAATAATGGCATTCAGGGCCTGTGGATGAGGAAAGTGGTTTTTAAACAAATAAATAGTAGTTACAGTTCAAGCAGGGAAGTCTGCCCAGGGAGAAGTTTTCTTAGAAAGGTTTCAGCAAAACCCCAAAATAAACAAGGTCTTAAGACCTCAGCATGAAAGCACCTCAACTAGCCCCAGCCCTGTCTCAGCTAGGTTGCATAAATACACACCTGATGCGTGCACAGCAGAGTGTGAGGGACACCATGAACTTGTGGTGTTCTGGTGCCCTCAGCAGTGTGGGGCTGGATCCTGATGGCAGCTGGGAAAAGGGGGGACTCTGTTGCTTCAGTATGTGTGTGTTCTTGTTCTCCGACTGCAGTGCGGAGCAAGGTGAAGGGAGCTCTTCCCTGGGCAGGTGGTTGCTAGTAGGCTGAGAGGGGGAATTCTACTCTACAGTCTCAAGAGAAGTTTCTGCTTGTGGGCCTGTAGTGAGTTTTTATGGTAGAGATATGAACATAAGAGCATCTCCAGAGATGCACAGCAAGGCGAGACTTGGGGTGGCCATTGATCTCTTGGAGTATAAACCACAGACATGCCCTCCCCTGAGGTTTTCAGTCCATTTGGAGCTGCTTGGAGGCTGGGGTGTGATCCAAAGGGAAATGTTTTCCTTTTGTTCTCATTGAGCGTCGAGTGCTGAAGCGAGCAAAATGCCAGGAGTACATCTGCAGCTGGTGTTCACTTGTCCTGCAGCTCTCTGAAGGTCAGCGTGTTGGATAGTAGGGGCTGGGAGGGATGGTACCACCGGCTGGTTGCAAATGCCACTTTGAGCTGTTTGGATCGTGAAATGCTCTGTGCGATGTGTGTGTGCTCACCCAGTAAGCCCCCAAATTTCTGATGAACATTGCTGTTAGAACACGGAGTATCTCCCTCTGACGCAGGCAGGATTGGCTGCCTTCCCACCGGGCTGCCCAGGGGGCTGCTTGTTGGCCTGGGTGGAGCTGTCCATGAGGTGGGGGTGTCTGTCTTCCTAGTGATATGTTTTTGGCTACAAGCTTTCCCTTGGCACAGGATAAAAGCACACGTGAACCAGAAAGATGTTGAGATTGTTTATGTTTGACTTCTGGCCTGGCGCCAGATGGAATAGGTTGGTGACCTTGGCACTATTGGGACATTATTTATAGAATGTAGATCTTCTGGGTTTTGTATTTTTGATGTAGGAATGTGAAAATAAGTCTTGGGAGGAAAAGACCCAATGTTTGCCACAAAATACATTTGGATTTTTTCCAGAGCAGGAAAAACAACACTTGAGAGGGGACCAGGTGTTCCCTGTTCACATTGCTTTCTGGCTTCCCTTGGAAAATATGGGTTTGGTGCTGTCCTGGAGATCGCAGACTAGCACGAGTTCCCTCCATGTTCAATAAGTTCTTATTCAAGATCCTAAAAGATATTAAAAAAATAATTCCAGCTATAACCAAAGACACTTTCATTAGTTTACATATTATTAATGACTCTCTGGAGAAGTCGGGCTTCTTCTGTTTGTGAAGCACTGTGTCATCTGCAAGGGTTAATGCATCTCGGTGTGTTTCAGTGCCCATCTGTGGTGCCGATTAGTGTGACTGACCCCGGATGACAGATGGAGAAGAAGAGGCTTGGAGATGTGCAGAGCTTTACTGGAAGATCCACCACATAGTGCTGGCCCAACAGCTCTGCCTCCCAGGGCTCTGGTGAAACCTCAATAGCAAACTTTCCTTCCAGGTTTCACCATGTGCATAGGACTTTCATCCTCATTCTGTGCAGTGGGTATATGTTCCTAAATAGGTAAATGTCTTTCTATCCCTCTATATGCAAAGAAAGAGCTTATTGGGCACATTGGTTTTTCCGGGGAAGCCCTTGCCTAGGCTGTATCTGACTCATTTATACCAGACTTTGGTTAGACCCTTACCCAGCTCATCTTACAGGGCAAAATCAAGGAACAGTGTCTGTAAGAAAGCTCTATTCCAGATTTATACTGACTGCTGCTGTCATTATGGGGAGGAGAGATCCATCACCAAAACAAGGAAATTATGAAAACCACTGTAGTTTGGTTTAGTGCTAAAGGTTGAGCAGCTTCTGCTCATGTTGGTGGTCAGGAGCCATGTGCTCACTTTCTGAAACTAAGGGGCCAAAATCAGAAGCCTAAGCATAGGGAGTGGTAGCTGGCTCCATTGGTGCAGAGTTTCCTAGATGTTTTTCATAGGGATTTGGATTAACATACTTGAAGTCAAAGGCACAGAGGAGAGCATGGGGAGGAGAGCAGTTAGGAATAAATCCATGGTTTGGTAGTCTGGTCTCATGAGGAGTGGTATTACGGGATAAGTTGGTGTAGTGGGAGATGTGCACAGAGGAGTGTCAGATAACACTGGCCGCCTAATTATTTGTTTGAAGGGATTCTGTATTTTAGAAGAAGATTAGTATGCAGTCCCCTTGGCAGCTGCCTGCTGCTGCAAACCAGAGAGGAATCCCTCCTTTCTGTACTAAAATTAGGCAGCAGCACTTTGACTGCATGGTCCAGAGGGGAAGGTGCAGGCAGAGCAGCACACAAAGGCTTGCAACCCTTCTTCTATTTAGCTGTATCCTGCCTGGGTTGAGAAAGAAAACAGTTTGCCAGAAAGTAAACAGGCCAAAAAAGAGACCTACAGAGAAACCCACAAGTCTTTGGAAAACTCCACGGGTGACTCAGACAGTGTTTTTCTCTGAGTACCCATTCATTCAGTAAGCCATGATGGCAGCAGAAGCACTTTTTGTAGTGGTGCCACCTTATGAGTGAAACACAAACCTCTGGTTTATGGTCATATAAAAACCTGAGAAGCTCTTTCAGCCAACAAATGTTGTTCCAGGAATTCCACTACTGAGCCTTAAAATAATCCCAGCCCTTGTTGGGTGCTGCAGTTTCTTTCTGAGCTTCCAGTTAGGGCTGCTGTAGATGAAGATAGATGTGACAAAGAGCAGGCAGTTTCCCAAGGACAGCTGTGCTTCCTATTCTTCCTGACAGCCAAGAAGGTGCCTTCAGTTCAGCCTTCCTGGCTGTCTGGCCCTACCCTGCTGTGCATGGCATGCACCCAGCCAGGCAGCAGCCTCTCTAGTGCCCTGTACTGCGTTGCTGTGAGAGATGTGTGGGCAATGCTGGAGTGCAGCCTAGGTGCAGACACTCTGCCATGTTGTATGGAGTCCTCAGGAAGGACTGTGTTGTGGAAATGGAGGGCTGTATTGCCAGTCTTAGTCAGAGCTCCTGGAAGCAGGCTGTTTTCTGAAGAAACAAGATATCTTAAAGGTCCATGGTTTCAAGACCCTCTTAGTCTTTCTTAATTTTAGCTGCTGGCATGCCATTCATGGTAGATGTTTGGCATATTCTAAGCAGATGAAAACATGAGCTGCCTCCTTGCAGAGGGGAGAGGAAATTTCAAAAACTACAATACTGAATCCAGGGGAGCTGAGTGGAATTGGCTTTTCCCCAACCTTTTATTTGTAGTCTATGAAGAAAAGTTCTGTAGAAGCTTCTTAATAGCAATAAAGAACATCCAAACATTACTCCACAGAAACCAGAAATCTCCCAGGAGTCAAAGGTTGCACTGAATAGGACCAAAGAATTTAGACCCATCAGTCCGTGTTTTCCCAGGTTGGTTTCATGGTAAAGTGAGAGTAAAATTTAGCTGACTTTAATATCAGCATTGCTGGTGGAGTGATGACCAGAGATCTGGTGTGCTTCTGAACAGCAGGCACCCATGGTGCATCCTTCCACCCTCCTGCCCATCCTTCCACTGCTCTGCCCAGTGCAGTCGTTTCCTCCTTGGGGTGTATGAATATGTTCTTGCCTTGTCTGCTGGCAAAAACCCATCAGGAATTCTGCCAATCCCTTCCATGAACTGTGGAAACGTCCACTGTTTAAATCTCTGGACAAGTAGGATGCGTTGAGGGTTGATGGATGGAGGAATAATAAAGCAATCGAGCTTATCCCCTCCAGCCAATTTATTCCCCGCATCACATCACCATGCAAACCAAGTGCCTGTCATTAGTCAAAGAACACGGGGGAGAAGAGGCCAACCTGAAACCCCCAGAGCCCTGGCTGCACGGAAATGACATTGCAGTGAAAGGCAGTGGGGAAGGTTTAGGTGTGACTAAAAACTGACACTTCTGTGTCATGAGCTCCTCTGAGCGGGAGGCTGTGCTGTGTGTTTGCTGACAGATGTATGCATACACAGGCACAGTAGCAAAGCACCGTGTGTGTATACACACACACACATACACAGTCCTGATGGATGATCCTGATATTACTGGAACTTGTTGTACCCTAGTGTCTGAGACTTAAAACTGAAAAAGAAGGGAAGGTCCTTAAACAACCCTTGATAGTGGAGATGGGACATCTGGCAATGCTGCATTTTCCATGGTTACTTGAGATCTTGATTTGTCAGCACTGATGCTGCTATCATTTAGCTGCCTGAATCTCTCTGTTGCCTCCTTCTCCCTGGGTAGAGGTATCAAACAGAGGCAGGGAGAAGAACTAGTCAGTATTCTATAGTTTTTTTTCCTAGGACTTCTCTTGCATGTGCCAGGCAAGATGGAGAGCAAGCTCTTGCAGGACCTCTCAGTTCTCAGATATCCCTTGTCACCAAAGCTGTTTATGCCACATACCGGTGTTCACCCCTTTGTCTCCTCTCTGCTATGGAAAGAGAAATCTTGCTTTACTTCCTTAGGCTGATGTGGGTCCTTTGTGGCTGTGACTATAGGACATACCCTTTCCTTGCATGTTGTTGCCTAGTTTTCTCATAATCCCAAAGTGTGGCTCCATGCTGTGTGATGGGCAAAAGTGATACAGGGTTTGCCTAGGATCTGGTAGTGAAAAGTTCACTGCAAGGATCTTGATCTTGTCCATCCATATAAAAGCAATCAAAAGCCTAGTCTTGCTCATCATCTAGGCTCCTCCCGTGGTAATGGAAAGAGGTGAATCATTGCAGGGGATGATGCATCTTGTCCTAAAATGGGCACCTCTGGGGGTTGGCTCACCCTGACTATTTCCGAGGGAGCCTGAAAGAGGGAGGTGAGGAGATGTACAGATTCAAGTTATAGTTTAGATGCTTCTGAACTCTATTCTTTCCACCCATGAAGTGCTTTTACTCTGGGCTGGGGGCAGACTGACTCTGTGCATGCTCCTCACAGTAGACATACACTGTTCTTTTGTGGAAGCTGGAGAACCTGTCATGCATCAGAGACATTGTCTCTTTCAATCTCCTTTATATGAGTTCCTTTTTTTGATGAAAGCTTTCTAAAGGGTACTTGTGTGCTGAATAGCCATTGTTGATAATGCAGATATGAAATCCAAAAGGACGGCTCAGATTAAATGTCACACTTCACAGTCGGGAAATTCAAAGAGCCTTGTTGATGTGTGCATAATTCGGGGCTTGACGGCTCATGCATAAACAAGCATGCACATTCACATACATGGGTCTGTGCAGAGTTTTGCCCTGACTCAGCAGTACATAAAAGCAAAGTCAGGTGGGTGAATTTCAGCAGGGTGGGTGCTGTGTTTGTGAGGAAAGACTGTGGGTTCTTCAAGACTGACTTGAGAACCACACTGGCAAAGGCAGTCACTTCTTAGTGTGGTGGGCTTCCTTCCTCCTTCCTTCCCTGTGCAGCTTTCTGCTGAGCTGTGGCTGCTTTGATTTTCTGCATCTGGGTTTCATTTGACCACGAAAGTCTTCCAAGAGTTTCTGGTGTGTGTGAAGGCAGTATCCATGTGAGGTTTCCTCCAAGGTTCCCACAGTGCTTTCTCCCACCAGCAGTGAATGAAGACAGACAGAAAAAATCGATGTCATGCTAAGCTGGTTGTTAGTCAGGCCAGGAGGGCATTTCTGCCTCTGCCACATTGTGTGTGATGAATCAGGTGCTGCACAGGAGTCCACAGAGCAGGCCAAGGTGTCACGAGCTGGCACTGGTGGGGTTCAGTGGCTGGGCTGTTGCTGTCTCACCTGCTGCACATGAGCTGTATGAACTTCTGTGGTGAATTTACTTTTCATATACATCTGCGAAAACTAAGGTCTCAGAGGTTTAATGACCCAGACTTGAATTTATGAAAGGAGCAGCAGTACTGCCAAACCTGCAATCTAATAATTTGGCTTTCAGGCTTCCTACTCTGCATGCTGTGCTGTACTTCTGTTCCTGAAAACAGCTGGTTTCACTTTTAAGTGCTTCCTTGCAGGAGAGTGGGATACTTGTGGCTCCTCCTCATTCTGAAGGATGCTGTAGAACAGTGCTCCACAGACAGTGCTCCCCTGTGCACCATGTGTTCCCCCTCTAGTGGGTTGCTAGAAGTTTCTTTCAAGTTGTTTCACCAGCAAATTGTGAATTAGCAGAGCCTGTGCTAGCTCTGCCAGCAGCTATTTAGAAGTTTTTCTCTTCTAAATCTGTCCTCCTAGCTCCTGTTTGCCCAACATGGGGAGTTTTGCATCTGACATTTTTAGCAGTAACCTGTTGCTATAGAAACTGCTAAGGTGTCAGAGGGAGCTTTTTGCCACGTTGGGATAGGCTACCAAGTAGTTGAAGTATGTGTTTTGTTGGGAGGCCTTCTCTATCATGTTTTTGCTAAGCAACTCCCTGAGCCTGTCTGCACGTCTGGGCTTATTTCATGTCTAAGGAGCCATGAACCCAGAGTTCTAATTATGCGTGTGTGAGCAGGAAATATTGGCAAATCGTTTAGGGGAGATCTAAGAAGGTGCTCCCCAGCTGCAGTGATGGGTCCAAGTGGTGTGTAGGTGGTAGTCCAGGGCTGAGAGATCACAGGTGGCATCAGCCTTTGGAGCAGGAAATGGTTGACCTAGAAGCAGGAGGTGAGACTCTAAATGACATCTCCAAGGAGGTACGAGCTGCTCATCTCCCCCTTGAGACCAAAATATAGGTGAATGCCAACATACTTGGTTGATCTGGTAGTCTGAATTCTCTTTACTAACCATTCAAGAGATCGTGCAGTGGGACCCAAAGTAAGTCCACACAAATCAACACATCTCTTATTTGTGTGTGTGTATAATATATATTTATATACATAAATTCATGTACATATATATGTACATCTATATTGGCTTAATTTATTAATATATAATGTATTATTTATAAATTAAATGCATTATATAAATAATAAACTTTTACTATTTTATCTAGGCTGTGGCTGTAACCATGCATGTGGGAATTACTCTATAACAGAGTTGTTAACAACTCAGATGTTGACCAATAGTTGGTTGGGCCTTTTCATATCAGGCCTGATTTACGGAGCTTTTGTGTCATGGAAGGAAACTGTATTGCTTGTAGAATGAGAGGTGTGAGTCCTGTGACTGCCTGTGTGCCTGGGACTCAGAAATATCCTGGCTTAGACCAAAAGGCAATCATCCTGTTTAATGCAAATTTATTCATCTGTCCTTTTCCCTCCCTATTGTGTTTGCCTAGACTGCACATCTGGTCATATCATGACAGACTATGGAGATGAGAAACTCTTTGTTTTCAACAAAAATGGAAGAAAATAATCTGATGCTGCTGGGGTGTCCTGCAAGAGTCATTCTCAGCCTGGGACTGCAAATTGGCCCATGAAACTGGTTGAGAATCTGCTTTTGCAGTTCTGGGGTGGAACAAACTAATTTCATCTTCCATTTCATGGTTGTAGACATTTTGAAAGTGTATAAGTCACAGTGGTTGCATTGTGCTGAGTAGGTTCCAGGATTGCAGATAGAGAACTAATGTTGCTGGAGGTGTAGATTATTGTCTTTGGGGAGGGAATCCATCGAGAATGGCTTTGCAATCACTGCTTCAGTGACAGTATACAGATGGCTGTTGTGCCTGTATGTGGCTCAGGGGACTTTATGTCCCAGATTGTAGTTTCTTAACAATTTTCTTTTGAGTTCTGGAAAAGGACAGGGGTGCAGGGAATTGTTGAGACTGAAGAGCATTGGCTTCCTGCAGCATTTATGAAAGTCTCTTGTCAGGTGCTTGGGGGTACAGTAGAAAGAAAATTTTGGGAAGTTTGAGATTGTCAGGAAAAGAGGTGCCAAGAAGCCCCATGTTGCTGCAAAGGTTCACTGTCCAGCAGTGTTCTGGAGGAGCAGTCCATGTTTGGACTCCTCCTTGGTCCTCCCAGGGTCTTTCCATAGAGCTCCTTTGAGCCTCTGTTAAGCCTCAGGTGGGAGGCAGAGGAGATGAAATGCAGTTGCATCATAATTTCTGTAAAACTGACCTGTATTGTCCTGTTTGGTTGAAGGGCTTTCCTAGCTTTTTAAGCTGCCCTTTTTCAGTAGCAAGGATTGATTTACTTGGTTGAGTGNGGTTGTGTGTTTCTCTGTGTGTGCATATGGGTTTTATTTTTCCTTCTAATGTTTCCCTGTAGAAATCATCTGCAGGACAGATGGCCCATTAAGCTTCTGGGGCTGTCTCTCACAAACACCTGTCTAAGGCAGCTGGGAATCAAAGAGGAATTCTCTTCTTTTAATGCCCTTAAAGAAAAACAGCACCCAATCCTAGTATGTCCTACCTCCCTCTCTCTCTCCATCCTCCCAGCTTCCTGGGAAACTTAACTGCTTGGTTCTGGCCATCTGTTGAGACAGCAAGGGGCTGGGCAGGGAGATGGCAGCCAGAGCCTTTGGGGAGGGCAAGGGCAACTTTGTGGTGATGGATTGCTGTGGTTGTCTGGGCTGAGAGCTCAGTGGCAAAGAGGAGGATGATGCAGGTGGAGGACTTTTATAGATGAGAGCTGCTGAAGCAGCTGTTGTACATTGTTGTGCTTGTACCTTGCACCCTTTTGTATTTGCAGCCAAAACACACCTCAGCAGCCAGGGATGGGCTGCTTGAGAGGGCAGGGTAGTGAGCCTGGGCTTCCACATGGGGTGTGAGTGCACGTGTGTGGTAGAGGAAGGGTGGAGTCTGTTTGTGCCCTGTGGCAGCAGCCTCCTGAGCCCATACAGAGGGGCCAGGTGTCCAGCTGGGCACCTGTGGGGATCCCAATGGACCGTGCTTGTCACCACAGCTGTGCAGGTTGCCTGCCCGAGCACATGCAGCATGTCACAGGCTGCCCTGCCAGCTGCTGCCAGAGGCAAACAAGCATTTCTGCCCCGAGGTGCTGCCCAGGCTCACGTGGAGGGGTCAGCGAGTTGCTGCAGGTGGTGGTTGGCAGGCCAGTAGGAGTGAGATTGCTGTGTTTAATTATAGCTCCCATCTGAGAAACTGGTAGAGCAACAGAGCTTTTTTATCGTGTTCTGGGGATATGCAGCACTTTATAGGTTTTGATTGCTGTACAACACATCCTGTGACACAGACAGAAACTTTCCTGTTGTCTCTGCAAAAGGAAATTTGAAACCTCTGGGCAATAAAATTCTGGAGATGGGCTGTACCTCTCAGATGTAACCAGTAGTGGCTCCTCTTGGGGCAGGATGCTTGTACAGCCACAGGGAGCTTGGGGGCAGGAGCTGCTGCACCCAATGGCTGCAGAGGAGTGGTGGAGGGGAGGGTGGAGGGGCTGAGCCTGCTTGGGCTAAAGCAACCCTGAAGCAGATGGAGTAAAGGATGTATGGAAAAGGCTTAGCAAACTTTGGATGTCCTTTTTTTTTTTTTTTGTGAAGTGGTGACTGAGTAAGCAACACAAGTTAACTCTTTCCTTCCCAGCAGGCTGCAGAGGACTCATTGTCCCATCTTGAGGAGTGATGCTGGCCATATCCATTATGTTTGAGGTTGCCAGAGCTGCTGTAGGCACTGGGTGCCACTGCCTTGTGAAGGCTTTGTGGTCATGGGCAGCTCTGCGCCTCTCACAAGCAGCATTAGGAGGCATCCAACGGTGTCAGGCCATGAGATGTGCCCATCCTGAAGGGTGAGCTTTAGATATACCTGAGGCTCTTGGGGCATTGCAGATGGTTTGGGAGAAGATCTGGAGGCACCCAGTGAAGATGTCCTTTGTCCTAAGGATCCTGCTTTGCATTATCATCATGTGTAGGGGCAGGAAATCTACTGTCTAGGTTTGTAGAAATTCCCTAGGGATGACACTGTCTCCCCGTGCCTTTCAGAGTTGCTTAAGGAAGCAGCTTCTTGTGCCTTTCAGAGTTGCCTAAGATGCTGTGGCAGGGCTGGGGATAAGCCTCTGTCAAGACATGCTTCCTGCTGCTATTGCAAAGAGCCTTCTGTGCTGAAAGAGCTGGTGTTTATGTGGGAACGGAGTCCTGTGTACCTGGCTTGTTACAGGTGAGAAATCAGAAGTCTCCCTGTTGCTTAGAGGTACAGACTGTGCCAGACGGAGCGGGAGCAGCCACTGCATTCTGCTGCTGTGGTGGCTGAGTGCTAATTGTTTTTACTGCCTGAGCATCAGGTTATTTTTGGCTTGATCAAGTTTCATTCCCAGCTGGCTGGTGGCAGAGAGGTCCTATTAGTCTAAATCTCCACGCTTGGTAAAATCTAGGCAGGGAGCTGGTTTGGTCACCATGGGTTTGGGATGTGCAGTTCCAGAAGTACAGGATGAAAATAGCTATATTTTGATAGTTACATGGAACATGGGGAGTTCTGGCACAGCTGCACCATGGGCTTCCAGGGGAAGCTCTTGATAGGCCATTTAGATTGGATGCACAAAGATGTTTTGTGACTCTCAGGTGTGTTTTTGGATTAGACACAGGGAATTTACCTCATCCCTCAGGATTTCAGAGTCCTAAAGTGTCTGAGGTTGTTTATTAATATATTCTAAGCATATAAAAGTGAGCATACTGAACCTTCATGTGTGGTGGGAAAAACAGAGTCTTGGGTCCCATGTGATTAGGCAACAGTGTAATTTTTGCAGTGACCGAGGTACTTGGTAGTTCTGTGGATCCTGTCCTTACTCCACTTGTGTTTCCACTGCTTCTCCTCTTTATTGTCCACGTGTTTGAGCCCAGGCTTTCTCAACAGCTCTGTGGCTGACGTGGTGTAGGGTCCACAGCAGCTGCTAGGAACCCGGTACTGTCCTCAGCAGGAAAGAGACAGAACTGGCACAGCTGAGAGAAACATCAGAAGAGCTGGACAAATCCATTACAGCTGCCGGGTCCTTGAAAGAGAAATGCTGTGGTCATCAGCCCATCTGTGAGGGCCAGGTATGGCACAGCTGCCATGGTGGATACCCCTCTCATGTGTACACTTCCTTGTGCTGCTGCAGTGCTGGAGAACTCCTCTGAGCTCTGCCAGATTGCTCCCAGAGAACTCCAGTATTAGAAAGGGACAGTGCTTCATACTTAGTTTTGGTTCTCAAACTGCGCTCTGTAGAAGATGTTAAGGCATGGCGAGTGCCCTGTTAGGTTGTTACAAAGAACACACATCTAGTGCACCTTCTTGGATAATTCTTAGGCGCAACAAATCAAAGCGGGCTCAAGATGTTGAGTTTGTCTTGGGCATACTGACTTGGGGGCAATCTAAAACAGGAGAGCAAGAATCGTCTCACTGGCCTGAATGTGATAGAGCTGAACAAACTGGTGTCTAACTTAAATGTATAAACATTTCATTGTCCCAGCTTGATTCCAGTTTCATACTCTCTTCCCCTGCTTGCAGATTGGAAGTGCCATAAAACCCTTGGAGCGAGAGGTTCTGTAGTGCCACCTCTCTAATCCAAGCACCACTGCTTTGTCAGGTAAAAGGCTGCACAGTGGACGACAGTGCCAGCAAGCTTAGCAGTAGGCAGCATCCCTGTCCTCAGGGCCCTGGGGTGCCGTGTCCTCCCAGGCAGGCAGCTTGCCACCCGCGAGCAGTTAGGCTGTGGCCTGCGGGAGCTGTGGGCAGTCGGCTCCAGGCGCTGCCGGAGCCGGCTCTGGTTCTGCACCTCCGCGGTGGGCGCGCAGCTCTGGCTGCTGCAGCGCCGTGGCGTGTGTGGTTGAGTCTCCGCTCTCCCACGCTGCGGAGCTCTCCTCTCCAGACGCTGGGGGAAGAGCTGTGGAGGTGGGAGAGATTGAGCTATCATTGGCGTGGCACCAGTGGGGTTTCTTTGCGCTGCTAAGCGGTAGCTATCAAAATTGAATGCAGTATGCTGAACAGCTGAGCAAGGAAGCAGACACTGAAAAGAGCCTGCAAAGAAAAGGGATCTATGAGGAAAAAACCCTCTTTCAGCTGCACATAGGCACTGCTCTTCACAGAGAGCTGTGGCAGGCTGTAGGAATTGCCTGTTTATGGTGGTTGAGCTGCACAATCCCTGGGATGCTTGGAAAAACGATTAAGGAGGAGAGAATCGCAGGAAAAAGAGGAGGTGGAGGTTTCCCTTTGCAAACTCACAGGCTAATAGAAACCATCCTCTAAATTGTCAGTGTGTCAGGATACATTAATGTAAGTATAATGCTTTCAAATCCTCAGCATCTTCTATCTGAATGTCACTGAATTAGCGCTAATTGCATTCATTAGCTCGTTAGCCATTAATATTCAGCATTTGTTAGGCTGGCTGTGTCTCTGGACGATAGGGGTAATGAGATGTGGGACTGGCTGCAGGGCCATGCCATAGCTGTGCTGTAGGAGTGTGGGTTTATGCACCAGATTGTTTTATTGGCATTTGTGTCTGGCCTGTGTTGTCCCGGCTCTAGGCCAGTGGCTTACCACAAATTAGTGGAAACTCTTAATGGGAGAGCAGTGTTAATGATGATGTGGATAAATTTCCACCAACTCCTGCCCTGAAAGCAACTGGCGAGACAAATGATGAAGGCAAATTTTGATCTTTTGGCCTTGAGCCAGTTGCTAAATTGCCTCTGTAATCACAGAGCTATTCAGTGCAGTCTTCATTGGTGAGTCATGGAGTCCCACCTTTCTTTGCTTCTTGTTCTCAGGAGAAATTCTCNTTTTCCCCCTGTCCCATCTTCCTTTCCTCTGGCATTTCTGACCAGAAGGCCATAGCAGGTGGTATGGGCTTCAGGCTTTCCCCAGCAAGGAACCAGGAAAGATCAGAAGTTCCAGGATGGCGTGGCCAGCACATTCAGCACCCCAAGTCCTCTCAAGATCAGCAAGCCTCAGGTCTCTTATTCCTGGGGAGAGCTAGTAGGATGCTCCTTCCAGACTTTTCCCCTAACTTTAGAGATGCAGAATGGCCTCAGAGTGAGAGAGGAGCATTCACCACAAGACTGTTGCTTCACGATTGGAATGGATGGCTTTGATCAGAAAATGCTGGGCTAGAAATAGCACAGCAACAACATGTCTTCTCTGGTTCCAGCAGTTCTGGTGGGAAAACACTCAACATTCAACCTTGTGAGTCTGAGTCTGCCAGGAGCAGAAAAAATTGCAAAAACTGTACCTAGTTAGAGGTTGAGCTTTTCTTTTAGACAGATCACTCTGGCTTTGGGGTGGATTTTGTGTGCAGATTATCTAGATTTGAATACACACAATACTACACTGTGACAGTTAAGGTTGGCAAACCCCAGACATGATAAATCTTTCAAACTTTTCTACTGTCAGCTACCATTTGAGCTTCCTGCCTTGTGCTCAAAGGTAGGCCTGAAGATACATCCTATATGTATAGCACATTTATCCTGTGCGGCTGTTTGTCCACTGTCCAAATTCTAAAACATTTCTAGACCCTGACTGCTGCATCTGGCTTTGTGCTGCTTTTCTAGGAGCCTTCTTTACCTTAGTTATTCAGTGGAATAAAAGCAAAAATCCCACAACCAAATAAGCCCTGATACAGTCCAAAAGAAATACCTCCAAAGCACTGAGTAGCTCAACTGGCTCACTGAAAAGCATCTTGCCTGGTCTGCTGAAAGGATCTTATTAAACCCTTGGGCTTACCTTTTGCACCATCCCAGCAAGACCTCTTAACTTTGCCTTAAAGAAAGTTACATCGGGCACTTGCAGACAGGACTGACTGGCTGTTCTTGTCTGAACCACCACAGGGAAGGGTTTTCCTTTGAGAGGGAAAACCCTCGCAAGGCACTGGGACAACATTTGCATGCACAATGCCAAAATAATTGTACCTCATTTTATTAGTCTCCAGAGACTCGTGAAATGTTTAGACATCAGCATAAATTGTCTCCTCCTGGCGCAGCTCTGGGAAGGCTTGGCTGGGGCACCAGGCTGCTGGTGCTTGAGCCCTGCTTGCCTGGGCTGGATTAGCTGTGTTTGATGCCTGGGGAGAATTTCTGTGGGTCTCTGGAAGGGTGAAGTGGCAAATGGAAAGAAGTGCTTGTGTTCAGCTGAGCCAAGATTAAACGAAGACAAATTGTAGGAAAAGACTCTCCCAACTGAGGATTTCCAGATTTTAGGATTGTGGGATGAGACAGATTGATTTCATGGGATTCAATACCTGCACCTTTATACACATGCCAGGGCAGAAGTTATCTTTTTCAATTCTCATTGCCTGTATTTACTTACCCCAGGTAGTATTTATAGTTTCTAATTGCCCAGAAAGCAAAGTGAGTGTCTTCAGGGAAAACTGAGCCTCTGTTTTTTTGTTGTTCAGGGCCTGATATGCTCTGGCACAGTGTGGAGGCTGCAGCACCTGAGGTGGGGGACATACAAATAAATAACTGATACTTGTTTGGGGGTTGACCTGAAATGGCAGCTGAAGAATGTGATGTATTGCACGGGAAAAGAAAAAAGGCCAATCATTACTTAATGATTTTAATTCCCCTAGTCTGAGATGCACTTAATTCCCCTAATCTGGGTACAGCAAAGAGGTACTATTGGGCATTGCCTCATGCTGAGATAGACAAGATTATGGTTTGTAGGTCAAAAGCATTTATACCTAAATGTCCATGCTAAAGCCACTCTCCTGAGTTTTTTTTTTTCCCCTCCCATGGCAGATCCCGGAGACAGCAGGATCATTCTGAGATGAGCCACCTGTAACTGGGGCCGGCCTCCTTGCCAGGGCTCCCTGCCCCGCGAGGATGAGGAGCCGTCTGCCAGCCTAACAGAAACGCTTTGTGGCGGCAGTTGTTTTATTTTTCCCAAACGTCGTGACATTTCATGTGACAGCAGAGCCGCTTCCTGCGCCCTCCTTGTGCCACCTCGCAGCCGAGGGCTCGGTGGGGCAGGGCCACCACCATGGCGGCGAAGCAGCCCCCGCCGCTGATGAAGAAGCACAGCCAGACCGACCTGGTGAGCAGGCTGAAGACACGCAAGATCCTGGGTGTCGGCGGGGAGGATGACGACGGTGAGGTCCATCGCTCAAAGGTGAGGGCAGCAGAGAGCAAAGCCCGTGTGCAGTAATGATTGTAAAAGGACCTTCTGCTGATGGGCAAACCAGGGTTTTCCCATCCATGTGGCTTGTGGTAGTCACAGCCAGGCATTGTGAACAGGAGCATGTTCACATGAACATGAACAGCTCTAGGCAGTGTGCACATGACAGCAGGACAGATACTGTAATGCCCCAAGGGCTCTGCAGGAGCGTGTGCTCCATCAGGATGTGGCACATAGGTGATGTGTGTGAGGAGCCAGTTCCCTTCTTCCATAGGCAAGAAGAAACAGGAGTGAGTGTTGACCCTTTCCCAGCTGCATGCTGCAGGTGGCTGATCCCAGTAAGTGATCAGTAGAGACTGCAGCTCCTGATGGAAATCATGGCAGGTGTTAGGACCAAGGAGTCACAGCTGAATCTATTGTCGTCCTCTTTCTTCTAGTCCTCTCAGAGATAAACTCCCATGTGGGATTAGATATATGGTTTTGGGCTGGTGAGTACTGCCTAAGGACTGGGGAAGGACCTGCTTAGCTTGTGCCTTTCATTTGAATTTCAGATTAGCCAAGTACTGGGAAATGAAATCAAGTTTGCAGTCCGGGAACCGCTGGGGCTCAGGTAAGGTACTGGATCACCTTGGAGCTAGTTCATGTGGCCCCTTGGCCACAGCATCCCTGTCAGCTCTGGTTTCTGATACCAACTCTGCTGCTGTGCAGCGTCACTGCTCCCTGCAGGGGCTTCTTGCAGGCTGTGGAGCCAGACCAACTCTGCATTATTCCCCCATAAATGCACCTAAGGCCCTAAGTTCTTGTCACATTGCATGTGCAGAGAGCTACAAGGGCTCCTGTTCTACTGTGTGACAGGGTGGTGTGTCCTGTGGGGACCTTCTGCACCATCATCTTGGCAGGGTCACTTCCCCCTCCTGGATAAAGGGGAGTCTGGCTCTGTCTCACCAGCAAGGCTGGTCTACGTGTTGAAGCTGGAGCTAGCAGAATGTGGAAAGCTGAGTCCTTCCATGGGAAGTTTCTGCCTGTCTCACTTGTGCATGGGGGAAGGATGAAGGCTGATGAACGAGCAGGCAGCCAGAAATGGTTTGTGAAGTATGAGGGATGGGGTCACCTCCATGCTCATGCTGGGTCCTCTGTCTTCCCTCTCTTGCAGGGTCTGGCAGCTGGTTTCCGCCGTCATGTTTTCCGGGGTCGCCATCATGGTGAGTGAGGGATGTGGTCTTGGCAAGAGCCAGCTCCTGATTGCCAAAGGGGTGCCCTAGCATGGCCCTTCAGTCCCTGGTATTTCTCTCCCTCCTCTGCCTCCAGCAGCTCCTACCACTTTCTCCTGTGAGGCCTCTGCCCCCACTGTATCTCAGTAATGGCTTTGCCAACATGTCCTTTGGCCGTTTGTTCCCAACCAGAGTCTGCTTTCATTAGCAGGGCCCATAAACCAAGGAATGGCAGCCTTGGCCACAGAAACCCAGCCATGCAGCTGATAGTTGACATGGTGGTATTTCTGTGCCTCCTTAATTTCCAGTTTCCTGGCCAGTGGCTCCAGTCCCACAAAGGCATGATGCTGGAGTGCTGCTGCCCAAGAGGACATCCTTTGGTGACCCTGGCCAGTTCAGGTTGTTGAGTTTCTCTCTCGCCTCTGCCAGGCCCTCGTTTTCCCCGACCAGCTCTTTGATGCCATCTTTGAGGAGGAATCCGTGAGCAGCAAGACTCCCATCCGGCTCTATGGAGGAGCCCTCCTCAGTGAGTGCTGTACCACTGTACTGGGGCATGCTGCTGCCCTGCAGAGAAAGGGGACGGGTGGCCAAAACAGCAGCAGGGACAAAATCCATGCCCAGCCAGACACCTGCAGCTGGAGAGCAGAACGTCTGCTGTTAGGAAAGAAATTGCTGAGGGGTATTTTTAAAAGCTTGGCTGCTTCTGCTTTTTGCTAGCAGGGATTCAGGCATGCTGCTAGAATAAGAAGGGCTGTGCATGCTCTGCCTCCCTGGGGGATCGCCCCATGCGCCCCAGCAAAGGGAGCCTGCAGGGAGCCCGGGGAGGGGCGCTGGGCCGCGGCCGGTGCTCCATGGCAGCGGCAGGGACGATGCAGGCGGCGGCACCCCGGGAAGGGCCCAGGAGGAGGGGGGGCTAAGGGCAAGGAGGTGCGGGGAACTGTGAGGAGCTGTGTGGGAAGGCAAGGCCCGAGCCGCGTCCTGCAGCGGCACCGCGCGGGACGGGCGGGAAGCGCGGCCCTGGCCGCTGTGCCGGCCCTCGGGCAGCGCGCCCCGCTGTCCCCGCAGGCATCGCGCTCATCATGTGGAACGCCCTGTACACCGCCGAGAAGGCCATCATCCGCTGGAGCCTGCTGGCCGAGGCCTGCTACTTCGCCGTGCAGTTCCTGGGTGAGTGCCCGGCCGGGACGAGGAGGAGGAGGAGGAGGGTCCGAAGACCCTGCGTGCTGGGGAGCAGAGATCGATGGTGGGCAGGGCAGTGGTGGAGCATCTTCCCTGACACCTGCTTTCCTTTTTTCTCCCTGTTGCCTTTGCCCTGAGCTGGTCCTTGAACATCACCTCTGAAAATTAATTAATTTTCTCGCTGAAAATATCCTGGGCTTCATAGCCGGAGCAGGCCGCCTAGATGCAGAGTCTAACAAGAAAAGATGTTAGCAACCTACACTAAAAAGGGGGATGTTCAGTGTTACCAAAACAGGGCATAACAGTTTAGCTTGTTTCTGGGGAGCTTACCTATATTTAACAATGAAGGGGGCTCTTGTATGTGTGTAGCTGGTTTAGACATGAGCTGTGTGTTTGGCGGCCAGAAAAGAGAGGTGTTCCATAGAGCTGATGTGTGTGGACTGTGCCTATTTTGTAGATGCTCCTGAAGTTGAGAAATGTTTATCAGCACTGGAGTGTTCAAACCACAAAGCAAACTCAGGAGTATGTGACTCCCAGATTTAACACCTGAGCATAATTGGAACTCGCATCTGCTTGGGTGACTGTTTCAGGCTGCCTTGAAAGCAGGGTTTCTGTAAGGAAGAGCTCTGGGGTCCATGGTGAGCTTCAAGGCTGTAAAAAGAAGTCTCTGCCAGGGGTTCACTGTGCATGTGAACGAGCCTATGCTGAAAGCTCCTGCATTTGCAAGGCTCAGCAGTTCCTGCCAAAGTTCTGCGTTAGAGGGCAGCAGAAAACAGCATTGTGCTATTTGTCTCCTTTTGGTTTTGCATCACCAACCTCTGCCTTGTCTCCCTCCTTCTCCTCCAGTTACCACTGTCTCCCTGGTTGAGAGTAGCCGGATAGCCACAGGTGCCATGCTCCTCCTGGTCAGCCGAGCCCTCTTCATCCTCATCAGCATTTATTATTATTACCAAGTTGGACGTCGTCCCAAGAAAGTCTAATTCCTGGGCTTTTTTGTCATGGGAAAGGTGGGAGGGGGGACTTTGTGTCGGTAATTTTGCATTATAATTATAATTTTTTTTAA
>VWZN01020015.1:438733-473952 GCA_013396955.1 Regulus satrapa | reverse complement strand
GGAAATTATGTTTCTAGGACAGACAAGTAAAACCTACCACAGCAATCCTGCAGAAGAAGGAAATGGAGGGTCTTCTTCATGCTGCCTCCCATCTGTGTTGGCCACGGGTCCTATGAACTTAGTTATGAGTTGGGTCTGATTCCTTAAAATGTCATCCCATAAGTGAAAGGAATGAGTTACTGCATTATGTGAGAGCAGTAGTCCAGTTCTTGATGGTTAGATCAGGTTGGGAGGGTGGGAGAAGCAGTTACAGCTCTCCAGGATAGCTTTAAATAAGGTGAGATCAGAGTTCTCTGGTCCCCTGATAAGCAGTCAGCCACTTCTAAGTTTGCCAGTCAATGGCTTTTTCTTCTCCAACATAGAGCAAAGCCTTGGGGAGTGGCCATTTAAAAGGTTTCATGCTACTTGGTACCTAGTCCTGAAAGTGGAAAGATGAAGTTGTTTCATTTTTATGCTTCTTGCTCCGTCTTGCAATGTGGACCATGTAGAAAATACAGAGCTCTACAGCTAAGCTGTGGTTCCTGGCATGTCCCTTCTCAGCAGCGAGGTGCTGCAGGAGAAACATTGCCAGGCCCACTGGAGGTGGTGAATGCGTAGCAGGTGAGGCCTGGGAGGGAATTGCTCAGGCTTGGCTTGAGGATGGAGCCCAGGCAGAGCAGCTGCAGCACTGCCAGAAACCAACTGCACCTGGTTGTCTTCACTCTGTTGTGAATGGGGAGAAAGGGAGGAGGATGCCAAACCTTTGTACAGAGCTGTGTCCCCAAGGACAGAAGTGCTGACATCACGGCTGCAGTTGAGAGCATAATTTGGGATCAAAAGCCTGAAGTGTCGCTTCAGGCTCAGCTACTGATCTGCTGACACAGAAACTCCATTTCCACAGGCTGAGGCCTGCTTCCTTATCTGTCACATTGTGAGAGAGGCCTTGGACCGATGTCAGCTCCCAAGGGAGATGGCAGTGAGCTTCCTGCTTTTGTACGATGCTGTGCAGGACTGGGGGTCTGCTCCCCAGAGAATTGTACTGCAAGCAGGCACAGGCCAGGACTTAAAGCTGACCCCCCTTTCTCTGTCAGGGATGAACCCAAACCGTTGCATTCCCAGAGCCCTCGCTTTGGAGGGTGAAGAAAACTCATCATTCACATAACTCCCTCCATCATCTTACTTGCGCCTAACCAATGTTTGGTAAACTGGAGCTGGTGACGCAGGAGAGGCTCTGTCTGTCCTAAGGTGGCCTCTTTTCTGGTCAAGGGTTTTTACTTGGGAGGGTGTGGGTGGGGGGTGGTGGTGCGGGGGAGAATGGGACACTTCAATTTATACCTCATTTTAGCTGCTGTACCTGAGTTTATTCCTCCTCTGGTAAGAAAGTGACTGTACTTAACACCAAGCAAATAGTGAAAATTAAAGCTGTTTCACTTCACTGTCACAATATCTTTCTTTTATTTTTTGGGGTTTTTTTTAAGAAATGCACACAAAAACCGTGCAAAGAGTGCTTCAGGCTTGTGTTCTGGTTTATATTACCAAAAAAAAATTCCTTTCAATATAAAAAAGCATTACAGTAGGGAATACAGGATAAATTAGCTCCACTATCTAATAAAAAGAACATTTACATTTTTTAAAATAGATTTCAAACATTATTTCACACGCAGCCCTTTTCCCAGGCATTTGTGACAGTCATTGGAGCATTAAATAGCAACCAGAAGGGAGGGATGCTGAGAGGGGCTGGGTACTTGCCCAGGCTGGTCTCTCCTAATCCCTTCCAAGGTGCTTGGGCTATGGTCACAGTGCTACAGCAAAGGAGACAGCAGCTCCTTCTGCTCTCCAACCTGCCCAGAGTTCTCCAGCCAGCAGTGACTTCCACTTGAGCCCCTGACCCCAAAATACTCACCAGAGCTGGTAAAAACAAATACAAAAATACAATTGCTTCTCCTGCCTACAGTTCTGAAAACTACTGTACCACAGAAGGGGCAGCCACAAAACCAAGGGACAAAACCAACAAATTTACATGCTTTGCCATACAGCGGGAGTCTGCTTTCTGGCTTTGCTTGTTCATTAATTTCCCCCAAGGAAAATTCCTTCTGCATGTTACCAACTGCTACAGATCCTCTCACACTTGCACGTATCTTTACAGCTATCTCCAGTTCTTGTTTGGAATTGCTGCATGGCCTTTTGAGCTGTGTTCCCAGTGGCACGTGAGCCAGCCTGCAGAGAGGATTTGAAATCTTCACACAGCAAAGGGCAGTGGGGGATCAGAAAAAGTAGAAGAGGAGAAACAGCTGTGCACAGCCCAGAATCACAGACGAAGAAGAGATCCTTTTGAAGATACAGAGACTACCATTAGGGAGAGTGGGAAAGCAAGAAAGCTAGAAACAGACAAAGCAATGAGTACAGAATTAGGAAAGCCAAAGATAAACAAGCCAGCCGAGATCATACTTCAAGCATGTACATTTTGTACCTTGTGCTCTGGCTGCTTTGGTCCAGTTCCCCCAGCTCTGACAGGTTTTTCCCCCGTGCCACTGGTGGCAGAAAAAGGCTTTAAGGTTTTTTTCCCCCTTCTGCCACCCACCATGCACAAACGAGGATCTGCCAAGCTCTGACCTGGGAACTCTGCATAATAAACTGAGGGGAAAGGAAGAAATTGGAGAGTGGGGGAGGCAGTTCTGCTTCTTTTAATCACCTCCAGCCAAATTACCAACTCTGCTGACAGTTTTGTTCCTTTGCTGGGAATTGCTCTCCCAGAACAGTCACTGACTCCAGCTCCTGAGGCAGAAGGAGAACAGGTAAGCTTGCTTTCTGCTCAGCACACTCCCTACAAGACTGGTAGATGGAACAGATTTTTTTTTTAAGTGCAGCACCTGCTGTCCAGTACAAATACTGCTGGGTTTTGGCTAATTAAACTGTTTTTCTTTATTAAGCAACAGACCAGAGTTTAATGCTGAAATGCCTCATTACAAGGAGGTCTGGAGGGAAATAGTTTAGAAAGCTTTCCACGAGGTTTAATGCAATATCTGATGCTGCTCAGCAGCCCTGGCCACGTATTTTGTTGCTGGAATATGCTGACTGCAGGATGGGGGGGCTACAGCTCTACGTGCCCAGCCCTCTCCTGCCAATGAATAAATTGTTGTTCTCAAATGAAGCTTGGAAAAGCTCCTAATGTCTCCTTCCTCTTCCCTAGTATCCTGATTCCCTAACCTAGGTACTTGGCCATGATCTTTGTCATTTGTGGCCCAGGCTTTCTTTCCTTGCCTGTAGCCTGTGCAGTGCCACTGGGAGAGCTCACGGGACACAGCCCCGGGGGTCTAAGGGAACAGCCAGAAGATGAACGTGCTGCTGCTGCAAAACCTGGGCACAAAGTTTAATGCTCTGCCCCTTCTTTGCCAGAGGTTACAGCTTTCAGAGGAGCTATCTTGGGCCTATATAAAAGTGCTCCAACAATCCGAGCCTATAAAATCTGTAAAAATACCTAATCTAAACAAGAAACCACAGCCCCTTCTGTCATTCCCCAGGTGAAATGAGTTTGGGGTCAGGGAATAAGTGACCAGATGAACAATTAAGGCAACAGGAATTGATTATTCCAAATGGGAGAAACCAGTCACCTGTCCAAGTCAATATCCACGACCATAGGAGCAGCAGCTGGAGCAGTTTGGCTGCACACAGGGTGTTCTTGGATCCTGCCTGGGATCTCAGTAGTTCCAGCTTAATCTCTGACCAAGGTCCAGTCCCAGGCATCTTTCTCAAGTTCACTTCCAAATGATTGAGCAGATGACATGTTAGTTAAATACCACACTATCTCAAGGGAGGAAACTATCAACTAAAACAATTCTGACTTGATGATTACTTTCATCATGAGTCTGTGGAAGAATCTCAGGGGAAATGCTCTGACCAGAAATGATTCCACCAGACTGGTACAGGAAAACAGCATGGGAGTGGTTGACAAACTTCAGCCTCTTCAATCCAGCACCATGTCTGGACCTCCCCATAGGGCTGGAAAAGCATGCAGGAACCACTGCAAATATTTATGCTAACAGAGCACCACAAACCTTTTTTTTTTCTTTGCAAGTATCAGAGGAAAGGCAAAGGCTGACAAGATTTAAACATTATAGCCTCCCCTTCTCAGGAAGGCAGCAGTATCAATGATGCTTGACCAGAGCCATTATTTTTCCCAGGAGATAGGAACACAGCAGGGAACCATTTGGTCTTTTTCACAACAATGAACAATAAGTCTTAGTAAAAACAGAAAGGTAGGCACCAAACTCTTGACCCTCAGCCAGCCTTAGCTGAGTCCCATTGCTAAGTTAGATCACGCTGCCCCTGTTTGGAGTTCCAGAGAAAAGCCAGCCTTACTGAAGTGCTTGAAACCTCTGACAAGTTTCACGTGACAGGGGTAAAGCTTCCACTGCAGAATGAGTGTTTTCATCCCGTGGCCGGACATTAAAGCCAGAATCACACAAACATTGACTACACCTGCTTAGACAAGCCACCACTGGTTGTTTCAAACGCACCTGGACAGTCAAGGCCAACCTGTTGCCTTATGCAGCCCCTGCCCGTCTGTTCTTGAGTCCTTTGTCGTCTAAAGCACGATAAAGTGGTGAAAGGTAGGCTCAGCCTGGTGTGAGAGGCAGCTGTGCTCATCCTCCCACACCCCCACCAGCTCCATCTGTCTCCAGTGCAATCGGCTGCGCTGGGCTCCTGCTCCACGGCTGCTGCGGGTGGCTCTGGGCAAGGGTCCGGTGTACAGTGTAGTGCACATCACCTCAAAGTTCCAGCCCCTGAAGTACAATCCTTTTGGTCATTCATATATTACAACCCTCTTTTTTTTCTTTTTATTTTTCCCCCTGTCCCATTTCGTTAAAAAAAATAAAGTTTTTTGGGTGTTTTCAGGATTTGTTTCTTCGGATTTTCCTTCTTTCTTCTGAGTGTGTGGGGAGCATAGTGGTTCATGGGCCACTTCTTACTGGATCCCTCGAAACAGACACATAGCAAAGATCATGGCAAACAGCTGGGAAGAGGAGCAGGGAAGAAGAGGGCAAAAACAAAACAGAGAACCATAAATGTCAGCTGCATCTCCCATAACATCGGCAAAGCCCTCCCTGGCCCTAGGACCATCCCCATTGCTTCCTCCTGCCCGGCTGTCAGTGATGCAGAGAGGGAGACCCTTACCACCCAAGGGAGACTGTGGCAAAACTCTCTCCTCTTCCCCTCCCTCCTCCCCAAACTAACCCCACTGTTAGTGGCTACAGCAGCAGCCTGAGTTCATTCCCAAACTGCCTGTGGTGTCACAAGGACACAGGATCCACAGTCCCTGCTCTGCACATCACTGCTACTGCCTGGCATGGCCACAGCACAGCCTTTGTGGAAAGCTGCTGGGCCTCTGCCCACATCTCTCTCCTTTGTACAAGATGGGGAGCTTTTAAAGTATCCAGCCTTTCCATGCAATGCCACAGGGGCATAATTTCTGAGTTCAAACCATGTCTGGTGGATGTCTTGTTCCTCAGAGACATCACCAAAGAAGTGGCTACTAATGAAAGCGCTCTGGAACCCATAGTTTCAGTCTCTAAACAGAAGGATTTAAAGCACAGGCAGGATTTGAACACATTAACCAAGTGGCAGATTAATCACCTGGCCAGGGCACTGAGGCAGTGGGAGCAGTGACTGTGCAGGGCCCCGTGGAGAGCAGTGGGTCCCCAAAGCCCCTGAGGCCAGCGTGGCAGGGCACGAGCTCTGTGCAGGACCAGCACGAGGTGGCACTGCAGTCGTGTGGCATCGGTTATTTCCCTGCCCTTTGTGACAAAGGATCAAGGAGCCTCTTTCCAGGCAATTAAAACCAGGAGTGGATAGCCTGCTTGCACTTTGCCAGAGCACCTTTCCCTGGCAAGGGGGAGCACCTGCCTCTCTGCCTTGCTGCTGGCACGTTACTGACACTGCTCTTATTCCAGCCAGACAACAGTAAGTACCTCAATAGCCAGCACTCCGATGGCAAGAGCTCCTGCCAGGTACACGTACGTCTCAAAGGAGTTCAGGATCACGGTGTAGCAGCCCTAGGAAAGACAAACCACGGTGAGGCACACCGGAGCAGCACTTTGTGGTGTTCTCACAGTAGAGCCCTCACAGGGACACGAGGTGCTCTCAGACCCAGGCACCACAAGCATGGCTCCCTCTCACCACCTCACCCAGCCCCACGGCACAGGAGGCAGAGGTCCACGGGACAGAGCTGGGGAGGGGAGAATACTGCTGTAGTGTGCTGAGTGTGATTCACAGCCCTCGCTGGCCGAGAGGAACTGTGAGTTCTGGCAGGGCAGAGAGGAGCAGCACAGAGGGGAATTCCATCTGCAAAGGGCAGAGACTAAGCACAGAGGGAAGGACACTCACTGCAGGTGACAGACAGCCCAGACTGGCTAGAGAAAAGGATGATTTGCCAAGGCAGGAGATTCTTGATTCAACTTTCACACCCAGCAGCTCTTTAGAAGCCCAGGACCTTTTCTCTGAGCTTTCTCTCAAAAGAGGCTGGCTGACCACCTGCTGATCTCACCATAGAAGAAGCATTTAGTTAAGAACTCGGGGCTATGTACTATGGCAATTATTCCACTTATGAAACATAGCCACCATCAAAATTAATTTAACTTTTTATTACTATAATACAATTAACAACAGGTAGATCCTTCCTGCAAAAGTTTCAGGATATTTCTAAAAATGACCAGCTCATCCTGATCTCAGTTT
Source organism: Regulus satrapa (assembly GCA_013396955.1). Lineage (NCBI taxonomy): Eukaryota > Metazoa > Chordata > Aves > Passeriformes > Regulidae > Regulus > Regulus satrapa. The sequence goes on along the minus strand of VWZN01020015.1, from coordinate 467,241 downwards.
TCCCAGCCTAAAATTTCAACCCACTGGGAAATTTCTGCACACAAGTTACATATAAAGAGAAAAGTAGACTGGAATTTGTCCAATATGAAAAGTAGCTTCCTCTCCACTGAGAATATACTTTACACATACATTTTAATCCTATCCATATTACTAGGATGTTTTGATCACAGGGTTTTTTTTTTTCCTTCCACCCATAATGAAAGTATTGGAACTGCAAAGATAGCACAATAGTTATGTACCTGTGTCCATGCCAGACCCTGCTCACTGTGAGTGAGGCACAATTGGTGGAGAGTGAGGGAGGGTATGGAGAAGATCCACTCATGAGGCCACCCCAGGGGACCCAGACTGCTGGGGTAGTAACTGAGCTGTTAAAATCATGCTCTTGTCAACATGAGACCGCTCAGCATTAGCTCTCTTCCAGCCATATTTCAGCCAAATTTTCAGAGAAAAACATCCAGCCCAGCAACAAATATTTGTGTGCTTGTCAGACTTCCAACCTTGACCCAGCCTCCAGCATGCTTTGTTCAGCTGGCTACAGACAGGAGTGAGCACTAGTGTGGTCAGCACTGTCCTACCAGCATGGTGCCCCAAGAGCTTGACTTTGCTCCAGCAATGCCTCAATTCAACTCTCAGTTGCTTGGGATTGTCTCTCCTATTTTACAGAAATGCACCGCTCTGTGCTTGATGGCACTTGCTGTGCACACAGCTTCTTCCACCAACACTCTGGTGACATGGGCTTGCAGGAAACCTTCTCTTTCCATGGGAGTGGTAAGCTTCAGCATTACTACTCAGAGAATACTTTAACCCTCTTTCTCACAATGCATTTCTCTTTCCCTCCCTGCTGTCTTGTCATCTCTCTTCTCCCCATCTATTCCCAGCAATCAAACCTGGCAGAAGCAGCATGATGCTGTCTGCTATGATCTCTCACCCAGAGTGCCTTTGCCAACCATTTCCAGCTGCCAGTCAGGGAACAGTTCACGTGTTGCTTCCAAACTCCTTCCCTGTCTTTCTCAATCTGCTCTTAAGTGCTGAAAAGAGGACCACTGCCTAGTCTGGAGGGAGAAGGAGGTTTGTTCATATGGTCAGTACAGAACTCAGTTGGTTTAACTAATGCTGAGGTGAGCACAGTCAGGAACTTTGCTGGAAAGTTTCTTAAACATCACGTCTTGGTGATGTTGGAAGGAAACTTGACCCAGCATCAATGGGATGAACTGTCTTTTTATAGCCCAGTATGATCAAAAATTACCAAGTTGAGAGGCCTGGCAAAAGAATCAGAGAATAGAACTATAGAATGGTTTGTGTTGGGCAGGATCACCTTAAAGATCTTCTGATTCCACCCCCTCTGCTACAGTCAAACACCTGCCACTAGACCAGAATGCTCAAAGCCCCATCCAACCTGGTCATGAACATTTCTAGTGATGAGGCATCCACAACTTCTTTGGTTAACCTTTTTCAGCATCTCCCCCTCTCATAGTCAATAATTTCTTATGTAATATCTAGACAAAGACTACACTCTTTCATTATATGTCCTTGTAAAAAGTCCCTTCCCATCTTTCTTGTAGTCTCCCTGTAGGTACTGGAATTCAGCTATAAGAAATGCCCTTTTTCTACAGTAAAGAAGCAGAGAAATGTGGCTTTCTAATACTTCTCTTCCTTAGAAAAGAGACATTGTTTTCTGTGGCTGTTTAACCCTTGATATTTTGATTGTATATATTGATTAGGAGTCTTTGTGAACTAAATTGGAACCACTCCTGCAGCCAGAAAGAGTCAAGTCCATCCCTTCCTACCTGACCTGTGCTGGCTGGCTAATTAACTTCCCAGAGGTAGTTCTAACCTTCATAAGCACAATAGAACTTGATCTAAATTTCCAACCCCTCTCAATCCCTTGGGAAAAATCTTTGTATTTCTGATTATACAGTGCAACATGGACTTAGCAATGTATGCAATGAAAGGAGATTTTCAAAATTAGCCATATGCCATCACTTCAAAAGCTGTCAACAGGAGTGTAATTAGGATGTGAGGTACAGTCAGGACCTGCCAGATTCCCTAGCTACCCATGACCACTGCAGCCATCTCTCTGCCCACTGTGAAGCTCTATTTCCTGGCGTTTGGCCTCTCTTACCTGCCGGTTCTGAAACCTCTCGTTGCCTGACAGACAAGCTTCCTTGTCGACAAACATCCCTTCCCGGCTCTGGAGCTCTCGCTGGCAACAAGCCTCCGGTGTCGCCTTTTCCACAGAGGAGTATGGAGGAATAGCTTCAAAATCTTCTGGTCCATTCACTCCACAGCAGGCAAACTGGGGAGAGACACAGAAAGAAAGGAAGAAAGAATTGACACCTTGCCCTGAAAGCAGACATGAGAAATCTAAGACCTATTCTTATAGGGATCAAAGCTTTAGTCAGAGACAAAACAACCATTGTTTCCAAAGAGGTAGGCTGTGCTTTTACCTTGGAGCTTCTGTTTCATTGAACTCTTTATGAAGTCCTACTGTTTCTATGTCATACTGTGGATTCTAAGGTACTTCTGGGAATATTGCTGCAAACTACACAGGGCTTTGGGGGCATATCCAGAATTACTTGCTTCAAATTACCCAGCAGTACAATCCAGGCTCCCAAACACCCTTTCTCCCCATAGCTAATGGCCAGGATTGTTGCTGCTCAAATGAACTGCTTGGTGATTTGAGTAAGATCCCTCTTTAGGATTCCAGTCAGATGCTTTTTAAGGATTCAGGTCATTCTCTGACTCCATCTCCTTTCAGTCAGCAAAAGGAAATGTCTTTATTTAAGTCCTGAATCAGCATGAAGGGCAGCAATCATCCTTTCCTTTTAAGATTAAAATTGACTTTTGATCTGCAGAAGCTGACGTCCTGCTTCTCACTCCTGAAGGGATACACCGTGGGGTGTATGGAGCACTAACACATGTGTACACCGCAGACAACACACACACAGATTGAACTTCTTGTGGTAGGTAATAACAACTGCAGTTCCAATGATATTCTACCAGTAACCTGCCCAATTAGGGGTGTAACAACAAAGTCAACTTTGATGGCTAATATTTCTATAGTGAAAATATATCATTAGGCACTCTCCTGCCTAAATTGCTGCTAACAACAAAACATTAGTTAATGCCAGCTTTTGGCAGCTGTTGGCTGGGAGTCATTCTGAAGCAGCCTGCAAGGTGAAAGGAGCTCCAGAGCAAATGGAGTGATACCCAGTTGCAGACATCTTCACTGTTCTCTGTGCCCTATATTTGAAAATTGAGGGTACTCCAATGCCTCAGGATTTGGCAAATCAGGTGACCCTGACTGCAGTCACTAGGAGTGTCTCTCTCAGGATTGGTGTAGCTACATTTGAGAAAAACCGACTGCCAGCCAAAGTCTCACCTCCCTTCAACCACAAGCCCTGATGCGAGGCTGGACACAACAGGATGATTCAAGCAGGCTGACCCTGGCAGAGCTGAGGGTGTGGGCTGAGCAATGTGTTGGTGGCCACTGACCATGAGCAGAATGGCACTGGAACTGTCTGACTTACTGTGATCATAACAGAGTTCCAGGTGGAAGAGAAGACATCTGTGTCGTTGTTCCTCTGGTAGTGCTTCTTCAGTTCCTTGGTGAAAAACTCTCTGGTCAGCTGAAAAACACATACAAGTGGAAATATAAAGGTTGTTGCCAACACCTTTCCCAAACATTTCCCAAAGCTCCCTTCTGTAAAGGATGGAGGTGAGGTTCTTTGGTTATTTTGGGTTTGTTCTTTATTTTGCAAACCTCAGAGGAGAAACATGTGAAAAGCCATTGGCTGAACCATACCTATGTAGAGGGTGAAGGGTACCTGTTGAATTCATCACCTGTTATTCATTAAAATCAGGGACTAAACTCTATTTATACTTCTAAAATAATGTTTACACTTAATGTTTACACTTTAACAAACGTTGGTTGTTAAAACCAACATTTTATTTTTTGTTGTTTTGTTTTAATTTTCAGCATTATTTGAAAGTATTTAATAAATTGAAACAGGCGGAAACCAGGTTTTAAAAAGATTATCAAATCCATACCCAAACTGTATTTTCACTTGCTGTGATTCATGAGGTCTGCAGCAAAGCATGATTTTCCCCTCCACTTTTCAGTTAAACCAGTTAATTTCCTACTAACAACAGGGGAACTGCTCTGAATTTACTCCAGTGTGTGAGAAAGCAGAATGAAGCCCTAAAATTAAACTTTCTGGAAATGAAAAATAGATAAAAAATTTTGGTGAATAAGAACTAGTCAAGTCATCTTATGAATCAGAAACAAAACCCCACCATTTGCTTGAAAATGCTTTTGATTATCTAAACGAACCTGCATACATGAAGAAAAAAAATCCTCTTTATATTTGTGTTTAGATAATGTAAACATTTTTCCAAAAGTCAACAATATAAATGATTGGAATTTCATTTACCCCTGTTTATATTTACAGTAAAACAGAATAAATGCATAATTTGTTACAGTCTTCTCAAAAAGTTAGACACCTTGAAATTACATTTACTTAGAATGACTCTCTGGAGGAATAGTAAATATACAGTCCTAATAATTATGTTAAACGGAACATCCCAGTTCAATCTTGCTGCCTATCTGTTACTTCAGGACAAAAACTTCAAGAAATCCTCTTTCGTGTTCCAAATAGATCTGGACTTGTGTGGTCCCTTCTCCAAAATGTCGTGTGATTTGTGATCCACACAGGCAAAATCTCCTGCCTCTGCAAAAGCCACAGTGAAGGGGGCTGGACTTGGCTGAGTACAGCACTGCTGTGATGTTGCATATTTGTAAGATTGGGAATTAAGCTGCCTGAAAAATACCCTTTTTATTCTCCCCTGTTGTTCGTACAGCACTGCTGACGCAGTAACAGAGACTGTTACAAGCTGGCTTCAGGTTCTTGATATGCAACGTGAAATATCTCACATACACATACATATGTATGAGCTCTATGGGTGGGCACAAAAGCACAAGCACAAAACTGTTTGCTTCATTTGTAACACAAAATTTAAGGACAAAAAAAAAAAAAAAAGAAAAAAAGAAGGCTGTAATGACTTTTAAAAAGACCCTGTGTACCATCTAATTGGCTTCTCTTTTACAAATACAAACAAAGGCCAAATGTAATTACTACATCAGTACCGGGTAAAACTTTGGCACAAATACATGAATCATGCAGTTAGCTCAATCTCACTACCTTTAATTAGTTATGCTGTTAAATTCTTAAATTACTTTTTTAGGACAGATATTAACTCATGTTTTGCTTTTGAATATTAAAATACCAAGGGGCATGGCATTTTTCCTTTAAGAATATGGTGCACTGAGGGAAGGTGAAGTTAGAAGACACTGAAATATGTCCTCAGTGTTCTCCTTTTCTTCCCTTTCTCTGCATACTTTATCCACACAGCATCCAACCCTGCAGACAGCAGCACATTTTTTTGAGGCTCGTCTGTTCCTGAAGCACGGACTTTGAAACTGATATTACTGTTGGTAATAATCCCAGCCGGCTGCCTTTGTTGGGGTCGAAAACAAAAGACTAATTTAAATATAAAGTGAAACCTTTATTTTGACAGCAGCAATCCCAGAGGAAATGGTTCAGAGTTTGTGTGTGATTTTTACAACATTTGGCCTAAAACAAAGCCTAGTGCTGGAAAAGTACATTTGCCAGGAAAATAACTGATGCCATTCTTTTTTGGTCTTAAACTCCTTATTCTGAACATCTCAAGTTCAGAAAAATGGGGCCAAAGCAGAAAAATAATTTCTTCTTTTAATAAATTCCTGACAAAGGAGGATGAAATAAGACAGTCCTATTGCCATGCTCACGGCCCTCCTCTAGCTGAAATGAGTACCAGCCCCAATGAGATTGGTGCATATTGGATTTTTATGGCAAGAATCATTAGGAAGGGAGCAAAGGACCTACTGATAAAACTAGAGCTTCACACACACTTTGATGATGCAGCTGGGGCAGCCACAGCCATGAACAATTAGGAGATGCTCAGCCATGTTTGGGGCGGGCGCCTCCAGTGCAGCTCTTGCATGCAGATATTTACATGGCAGTGAATGAAGTGAGACTGTTTTGTCCCGCTGGCTCAAAAAAATTGCTTTGCTGGGATTAGTATAGCCAGATAAAAGGGGGTTAGAAAAAGGAGGGTATTTCTGCACAACACAGGCGTGCTGGCACTGCCCAGGAAGGTCACAGCCTTCTCATGCTGTGCTGTGCTCAAGGATACTGAATGCTGTGCAAGAAGCTGCCTTGCCTTCATGGTGCCTGCTTGGGAAACAGGATATACTCCTATCCATCTACATTGGCCTAGAGCATTCTGATGTGTCTGGCACAGTAGAGGGCATGGAGGTGCAGTCACCTGCCCTTCCCACTCCTGCAGTGCCTTCCATCTGAGAGACCTCTGGTCGCTCAGATGAGGAAAGGTTATGTTCTTTAGCTTTTGCCTTATGTCTGAGGCAATAGAGGCACTAAGATCCAAGGTGACTTGCTTATTAATTGTTAGAATTGGGGCTAAAAATCCAAACATCCATACTCGATCCACAGCCCTGCCACTGGATTCTTCTGTTCCTCCCATCCTGCTTTCTTGCTTGCTAAGACAATTCACTAAGAATCAAACATCCCTTCAGGGCTTTTCCAATCCAGATCTCTGAAAGGCATATAAAGAGCAATTCCTATTGCTCTTTCACAGTCTCTCTCTCTCTGTTTCTCTCTCTCTAGTGTTCATGAAAGTCATTATTTTTGGGAGGGGATCTTCTAGATGATAAAGAGCCTCCAAAACCTCCTTTTCTCGGGAAGACAAACTCTGGTAATCCCATAGCTAATTAACAGCAGCCTTCCTCTTCAGAGACTGCTTTTAAATAGCTCTTTGGAAGTGCAGCTGGACTTGCAGATCACAGTAGTAGTAGTAGTGGCAGTTCACCTTTGTGAACACCACCTTCACTTACCCCACCACCTTGCTCTTTTTCACTGACTCTTCCTCTCATGTCAAATCTCAGCAGAAAACATCTCTTTTCTCCTTTATTTTGGTCTCTTGATTTCTCTCACTCCCTTAGCTGTTAATAATTTAACCCCATTGAGTACTAGGGAGCTGGTTTGAATGTAAAACTATACAAGAAAAAGCTGCACTGAACATTATCTGAAAGGCAAGCAGATAAAGTGTATCTTTTGTCTCATTTTACACATTTTAAAGAGAGGACACAGCCTTAAGGAGTGGTGCAGTGACCATCACAGAATTCTGCTTGGTAAGCTTTGAAGAAACTTAAATTGGCTAACTGTGCATTTGCCACCAAATGCACTCGAAGTAATTTACTTCTCAAGGAAGAGAAAAGCACATCTGATCCTGAGCTTAAATTACTACTTTTAAGAATTCTTCCTACCATGGGATCAATGAAAGACCACCTCTGTCCATCCATGTAGTTCACCCTAACCCAAAGGTGACAGCAAAATTGCCACAAGTAGCTTCCGAGTCAGATGAGCTACCACCACAATATACAGCAACACCAAAACAAGGGCCATTTTTTCCCAGAATAAGCCTGAGGAGAGAACAAACCACAAGAACTCACAGATCAAGTTTGACTTCTGATAGAGTTATCTCCAGCTATGCTGGGATCTGACATTCTTCATTCCTTCCCATTTAAGCCCTTCCTGTCAATCATTCTGACAGAGTGGGAAACTGGTGATACAAACAAGGAGACAAGCTCAAGAAAGATAGAAGTTTGTTCCCCTACAAGTTTTATCTCACAAGACGCTACCAGATGCCACAGAAGTCTAGAATAACCACTGTGACCTTATCTGGCAAGACAGCACGACCTACATGTCCCACTGCTCCTAGGTACAGATGCTTTGCCCAGAAACAAGCTGTAAGTGAGGAGGACACATCAGAAGTACAGTCTTGCCAGCAAGCCTGGGCAGCTTCTTGTACCTTTGACCAGTTTCCTACAGAGAAGGGGGGAGGTAGGAGCTGACAACTGCTTGCCCAGGGACCATGTTCTGTCTCTGTCACAAAGCACATACCTGGGTCTGTCTGCAGGGCAGCTTCTACGTGTGCGGTCTGTTCCTTGTGCTGAACCAAAGGAATTCTCTAAAAGCTCCTAACAGCAGAGCTGGAATGACCAGAAGACACCAAACCCCCCCCTTCCCCCATACTGCAGTATGTTTATAGGTGTTTCTATAAGGGCATAGTCTCAAAGTCTAAACTAAAATGGGGCACCCATTCTGTGTGCAGAGTGCCATCCCTTCTCCACTGCCTTCAGATCTGAGGCAAAGACAAAAGATCACAAACTCATAAATAGGAAAAAGTCCTCTCACTACCTTCCCCCGAGCCCATCCTACTATACAAACACCACACTCTTCTTGCTGTAAGTTTCCTGAGTTTTGATTATTTTCTAGCAAAAGCTTTTTAAAATTAAAATTATATCCTGGTTTAAGAAAATCATTATTATACGTGGCCCTTCTTCACTCATGCCACATTTCTCTCACATTCTCATAGAGCAAATGCGCTCTATCTTCTCTTTCTACTAGCAGAGGCAAAATAAGCAAAATAAATACTAACAGTCACTAGTGACCACCTTTACAAGCCAATGTTTTTTCTGAGCCATCACTCAGAGAAGGATGGACCTTCAGTCAGGCTCTCCTTTGCACATGTGTGAACATGAAAAAAAATGCACAGATCTTTGGTGTTTAGAGAAAGAAATGAGACTCTGGTTACAACTATTTCAGTAAAAGTTTTCCACTAGCATAGGGGAGGGATGTTGGCCATATAATAATATTCATTGCAAAAGAATAGAGAAAGGCTACATTACATGAAGCATTGTAGAGAAGGACAAAACTAAGCAGGGCAATAAGTAGGGGGAGATTTGTTTAGGCCAGGTCTGGGAGAATATCTTACAAGCAACATTGGTAGGAATCTGGTGAGCAGCAAAACATGGAAGATCAAGAATGAATATGATTAGAAGATTCATAAGAGATTTTTTTGTATTGCAGAGCAAGCTTGTCTCTGTCTGGAAAACAGGAGTTTTTTACTATTAATATTTTAAAAAATTTATAGTTGCTTTTAATCATAGTGTGACTTTATTATAAAACTTCTTTCTGATGGAATGTACAGCTGGTTTGGCTGCAAGAGTCAGAAAGACTTAAAAAGACTCTAAAAACTTCAGGAATAGGTATGTCCCCATAAACTCTCCATCCTGCACTAGCCAGGTTAGTTAGCATTACCTGACGTGCTGACAGTTCTGCCAAGAGAATAGCAACCAACGAGGTTTGCTGATATTTGAAACAGCCGCTTTACAGACAAATCAGCCGCCATCTAACACTCTGCTCCTGCTGTGTATAACCCCACTGGGGTCCAGAGACTGCCCACCATCAGATACTTACATTTTCTCTGAATATAAAAGCCAGGATTGCAGCTGAAAGTTCCGCCAGGAAGATGAGCAAAATAAACATGAAGAACTGGAAGAGAGAAGATAAAAACCACAAACATGGCATTAAATATGTGCAATAGGTAGTAGGAATACAGGGTTTTGCTAATTACCAAAGAGATGGAAAAAATAACTAAGGAAACTTTATTTTTCCTCTGACAATTAAGAAACCATATGCGACACACCCATTCCCTCATTGAAGCGCACACATTCCCTCTCTGACCTCATCACAGGACATGAGAGCTTGTGACACTTTTACCTGGTTCTAATGAGTAAAAGCATTTAAGATTACAGAACCCATAGTAACCCCTGATAAACCTGCACCTGGTCAAAACACTAAAGCCTGCTTTGATGGACAAGTTATATAATTGTGGACATGCTCACACACATTAAACTATCCAGACACAAGCATAGGTATCACATGTAAATGCACACATACCCCTGGTCACAATACAAACAACACAATTTTGTAATATAATCACAGCTTATTTTGTGTTGAAGGAGAAAGTGGGATATATACTCAAATATTTATACCTATGACCTAAAATCGACCATTTTCATTGCAGGACATGATTTGCCTTAGTTAATATCCACCCACCACACACACACACACACAATGGGGTTGCACTGGGTTAAGTACTAACCACACAGGACCTCTACAGAAAGTTGATAACACACCATAATAATTTAATTTGATTATGCAAGTACCGTCCCTCTCTTGTATGGCATCCAAAGTGTGCATATTCACATCCTTAAGATAAGGGCATGCTGCAGACTTGACAGAAAGCACAGCCTTCACATTAAGTGATAGTAAAAGGGAAACAGGCATCCAGGTTGAAGTAAAACTCTTAACACTTATGTCATCATAATTTTAGGAAAAGGAAAGCAAAACAGAGAGGCACACGACTATTCAATCTAAGCTGGAACTATGTTTCATCCTGTTGCCTTTGCAACCTTCTGCTGCTTCAGTCTAGAAGTTTGGTTCTCAGTCTTACCGAAGGCACCTTGATTTGGTGAGGTTGCCATGCCTGAGTGATCCACTGTGCCTCCACCCTCACCCCACAGAAGTCAATCAGATGCACTTAAGAGGTCTCGCCCCCAGAGACTGACATCCTGCTGTGAGGGTGCTGTTCCTGGGACCTTGTCTACTCAGAGCACCCAGGCACCTGGGACTGCTTCCAGCCCAGGATGAGCGATGGGACTCCAGCATGCTTCCATTTCAAATTCTACCTGCTCTTGTGACCAGTTTTCAGTGACTCTGATGCCTCGTGCTTATTTGATGCTGCTTCAGTCATTATGAAACGGTAAAAAGAACAGGCAGGGATGTGCCCTTTAACATCCTTAAAACAATGAAGGTTGGTGCTGAAGAATAGCTATAGAAATGGAGCACAAAGTGGCTAGATTCACACTCTCACAAAATGGCATTTATTTCCATTCTTGTAGACAAAATCAAGGGCTTGAATAACCGTAAGTCTGAAGTAGGTGGGAAGTTTTTACATTCATACTGCCATAAAGAGAAATTTGAATCAGCCTGTCTAAAATTCAAACAACCCAAGAATTTGCCCACAGACTTTGAGATTATTGTACAGAACTGAGACGTTAAGGCTTTAACTTGGATTCTGGCACTGTGTGAGAAAGGCAAAAGCGAATGGAGAACCCTGTAAGACCACATCATGAGGAGTGTAATAAATCTGGTACATGCTAACAGTGAAGGTAGAAGAAGCAACAAGTAAAAATAAACACAAGAGAAGTCTGGGTTGTTTTGTTTCTTTTGTATGTGAAAAGTTTATAGAAGGTCTTTCTGAAACAGAAAGCAGGCAGACAGGGCCAGAAGTACTATTGTGATCCCCAAGCAATGATTTATCAACAGTGTCTGAAAAGCCAAGCATTGTGCACTTCAATAATGGAGAGAGAATTCAAACTATTGCTTAGAATGGGCAAAATGTTGTTTTGTTGTCAATTATCAGAGCTGTGATTTTTCCCCATTGGAAAAGCACACACACCACCCTATCACATTTGTCTTCCTGCTTCTGCAGTGGAAACAAAAGAAAAGGAGCCTGGGTTCAAATGACAAAACAAGAAAAGTCAGATGAGCAGGGATTTTGGTTTTTAACAACACGCTGTTGCTTGATTTTGCTGAACTAGTTAACTCTCTAATTTATTCTTACTGCTGGAGTTTTCTGTGTGGCTTCTTTTTTTCCTGCTCAGAGACTGTTTTAATTTCACCACAGGAGGGCAAAGAACAAGTGATGAGAATGAGCGACGCTTTGCAAATTCACATCATCATCCATCAAGGGATCTCAGCATAGTCACTAAGGTCTAAGGTGGTGATCAAGTGATTAATCCCATCACCCTGCTAATTGCATTTCATTTACTGATTACTGTGGGACACATTCACCCAAGCTCCAGCACAGGTCTGTGCAGAAGAAGTGGAAGCAGTCATTCCCAGATTATCTGTGATAAGCTTCATTATCATTCCCAAACTGATTTACACTTATATTGTGCACTGTGCATTACAGATTTGTAAGTTACAGTAGAAAAAACCCCCACAAGCAGCCATTAGGGTTGATGAGGAAAAGATGGATCATCAGTGTCTCAGAACTTGCTCCCATTCTGCATTTGAAGGAGAGTAAAAATCTGCTTAACATGTTTTCCTTCCAAAAATTAAACTGATTACTGATATGTGAGAGCACAAAGGAACCAGCTGGTTAATACATGAGATACATTAACCTCACATTCAAATTCAAGCTTGATACTTGACATTGGAGCAAGGATACTCCCCACATCCAATGTGAACATCCTGAGAAATGTGATCTCTCATACTGGTTAGAAAATCTTGCCTCAGCTCCAGGTGATGGTTACAGGAGTTTTCACAGAAGTGGTCCATCAGAAGTTTCCACAAATTAATGCTTTGTGTTTATTTTTCATAACTCATCCAATGTTTCAGTTTCAGAGCTGCTTTTCCAAAAAGAGCATCAACAGTCTTTAACTCAAAGGACCTGCATTTTCATGCTGAGAAGTTTGAGGTGCTACTAAATCCATTTTACAGGAGTGCAAAACAGGATGTCTGCATTTGAAGCTAAGCCAAATTAAGCTAACATGGGCTCTTCTTTTAACAAAGCTGAATTCAGTCCCTTGGTGCAATGTTGTATGTTCAATAGTTCTTTGGATTCTGATTTTTACAGTGTTCTTCTGCAGTCAGAGTACCTTCAGGAAAAATTATTTAATGTCTGACTTGCAGACCAATTTTCATTCTTTTTTTGTGGGCCAGCTCCAAATGTTAGGAAATGTAGAAACACTTCACAGTTTTGTGCTTAATGCAACATGTTAGGCTCCATAGTGATGGGGTTATTTTTTTACCAAAAGACAAGCAGCTTAATGAAAAATAAAAGTCCTTGCAAACACTGAAACCAGAACCTAGAGAACATGCATCTGTCTTCTCCCTTCTATCTTCTGTTTACATTTGGACTAAAAGCTTCAGGCTTACATTATGCATCACTGTGAAATCTCTCTCAAGCAGCTCTCTGGCTCATCAATTCTTTAACAACTTTGTAAGTGGACTTGATTTGATCTAGCAACTTCTCCCCAGGTACCACCCCCACAAAGACTTACACTCTCGGTTTTGCAAGTGTTCCCAGCCTCTCTGGCGTATAGTAATGAATCTTTTGCCTATTCAGTGTCTAAAACTTACTCCTATCAGACTTTGGGTATCACAGATATTTTAAGATCAGCTTGTTTTAACATCAGCTGGTATGGCCCAAAAAAGAAGAAGTTAGAAACATATTTCTTCTCCCTTGGCATCAGCACAGGTCCTCATCGAAGTGCTTCACACTGCTGAACATGAGATGGCTGGCTGTTTAGCCAAATTGGTCTTGATACAAAAAGCCCTGGAAGTTCTGGCTGATCAAAATGGAACAATAATTCCTTATTCAGTAATAACTTTTAAAGTTTCTCCTAGTCTAGGACATTACTTCCAGCTCATATTTTTCTCACATTTTGCTCAAAATAAAATAATAATGAATGTAAATAAACAAAGCAGCAGGGCTCAGAACTATCTCTGGGGAAAAGAAAAGTAATAACCACAAAATTGAGTGTACTGGAGTATAACTAAAACACATGGAGAAACATTCAAACGTGTAAATTATGTTAAATCAAAAAAGAACATGGCCCAAAGCTCCCTTTCTCCAGCCAGGTCACTAGTCTTTATGCAGCAGACTGAAAATATTACATTCCTATTCACTTACAATGACATTTCTCACCAAACTTCACTTTAAGTTTCTTAATCTGACAAGGACAGGCTTTGAAGTAATTTCAGCTTCATTGGGTCTCATCCTTTCAATTTTATGAGGTTCCTCTGGGCAGATCCCTACAGACTTCACAGGTGAGGTGTCTGTTTTTCTGATTTAATTCTGAGATGGATCACTAGAAATCAAACCTAGAGCGGCTTCCCCAAATGGGCTCTCATTTGCAGGGTAGGAACTCAAGGCATATGAGAGCCAAGGGCTAGAAAGAATTCATTTCAGTGAAGCCACACTCATATCTAGGAAAACATGGGTTTGCACTCAAGAAAGAGGACTTTCTCTCCTGTTTAAAGTTAGAGACAAGTCTTATTTGAACTATGAAGCAGCTGTGCATGACACAATCCTAAACAGTACATTGAGATGGAAAAAAAGGGAAAAAAAAATCCAAAACCAAAAACAAACAAACAAAAAAAACCCCACAACAAACCTAAAGTGTCACCAGACCCACTGGGAGAAACAAAAGATCACATTTTTCAAAAAATAAAAAACAAACCCACAAACAACCAAATGGGGTCAATTAGAATGAAAGCTTAACAAGGTCAAAATACACTCCCAGACTGGGCTGAAATCTATGCAGGTGAAAAAACAAATTATCTGTATTTCTAGCAGGGTGTAAAAGTATCTGAAGCCTATTTATCATCTGAAGGAATAATGGCTACAACAACAGACATCCATTCCTGTGCTTAATCCCAGCATCATCTATCCAGTCACCCTTATGGGAAGCACCAAGAGGCCAACAGAAATGGCAAGGGCACTTACAAAGAGCAGGAGGCATTTGTTCTCACGGATGGCACCACAGCAGCCGAGGAAGCCCAGCAGGAAGAGCATTGCTCCCATGGCCAGCATGATGTATGCTCCCGTGAAGAGCAGGGGGTTGGCAGCCACGATCTCTCGAAAGCCTGTGGGATCCACAATGACCCAGATTCCGAGTCCCAGCAGGCATGCTCCTCCCAGCTGGCACAGCACAAGGACAGGAGAGAGAGAGAGAGACAGTGAGACAGGTCAACATAAAACAACTGCTGCAGAAAAACTGGATTCATTGCTATCTTTTGATCAAAGATGTTAATTTGGAGAATTTGTGTTTCTACAAGGCATGTATTCTTTGCAGTGCAGGTGACTTCTGACATGCTGCTCTTAATCTCTCTTGCTCAATAAATGAATCATTTGCAGCAAAAGCACCTTTCTTTCTTGACACATTACCCTACTAACTGTTTACTCCCTCTGTACTGCTGAAAGACAGTCTTGATCTGCTGCCACATCTGCAGAGGACAGCCCAGTGGAGGGGCTCACATGAGCCATACCTGCTGCAGAGGACAGGGTGGCTGGACACTCCCACCCTTCCTTTCAAAAACAGCTAAGAATTACTCCATATGTGGTAGGAAAATGACTGCTTCTGAGTGAAAACCTCGGCAGGGCACCCAGGACTAGAAAACAATTTCTTTGGCCGTTCAAGGATGAACCACGTGCACCATTAGTTACAGCTTTCCCCTGTCAAGGACAGCAATAACTCAGACAGCAGTGACCACTGTGATGCCTTGCTCAATGTCTGAGCATCTCTGGATGCTGCAAAATGCTCAGTGATTGCTAGTGCAAAGCAGAGGGAATATTCTGTATTGTGGCAACTTTACCACACTATACCCCATCTTGCTGGGCAACAGCAGGTTGCTGGAAACATAGAAATCTAGAAAAGAAAGTGAATTCCAAATACTTACAAATATAAAGAAATTGAAAAGAAACATCAGGTATTTCATGCAGCTCAGACAGTCTCCCTCCATGGTCTTCAGGGTCCTTTGTCCAATTCCTCCTGCAAAACAACAGCACTTTCTTAGCAGGCTCATTTTTATTGGAATTACTCAATCCTATCTCAAATATATTTGTATTTCTCCCAGGACTCTGCAGAGTTCATTATACAGAAGAGCTCTTTTCTTACCTGAATAGGGAGCATAGCACAGACTAGTAAGAGATAATGATTTCTGCTTGGTTCCTTCACATTCTTTAAGGTCCGAAGGCAAACACAGAAGTGAAGGGAAAGGTTGCAGGAGAGGAAAGGTCTAGCTTTACTTGCAGAGTGAGGTACTGGGGAAAAATATTTCTCTGCATATGAAGAAATTTTTCCCCACTCCTAAAAACTTGTCAAGTCTAAGAATCAGTGAATGTACCTGCCTATTTCACGCTGAGAAAAGGTCATATTGAAACAGGAGCCAGAACAAGCTGTGCCCAGTTAGAAGACACACAAAAAGCATTTGGGACAGCTGTCTTCATACAAGCTTCCTTTACAGAATGGACACCACACAAACATGGACAACAGCTTCAGGGAAACTTGTAGACATTTGGGCTTGGAATGGCAGCAGGGTGTGGACATGGCAGGGCCCAAGGAGAACATCCTCACATGGTTACTCAGCCTGAGGCACAACACCTGCTTGCCATGCAGTGTGAGATGTTCCCCTGCCAGTGGAATCCTGCTGCTCTACACCCCACCCTGCACAGGTCTTTTGAAAAACCCATGGGTCAAAGTTGGAAAGCCTTTGAGGCCAGGAAAAAATGCTAAGGAATCTTAAGCAGTTCTGTAACTCAGTGTCTGATATAGACAACGAACTGCTTGGTCAGCGCTTCTATTGGAAATGCAGCAATAAATCCTGGCCAGGTGAGGCTACACTGGAGGAAAGTTCCTGCTTGCTGTTTAATGAAGTGACTGTGCGTCCAAATATGCCAGTATATCACCAAGTACCCTAGAGGGACAGACAAATAAGTACATGAAATAGTAAAACTTCTACCGAAACAATGCAGTCACAGCACTCTGCACAGATGGAGCCGTACATTTGCAAACACAGAGGCACAGGTTTGCTTGGCTCCCCAGAGGAGCATTCCCAAAGCCCACATGCTCCTTAATGCATCTCATTCACGCTCTCCACTGTAAATGCCATTCCCTAACAGACGCGTCTCTAATGATACGCTATGTTTGCAAAGTCCATTTAATTCACTTAAAAGAAAAAACTGAAATTATTCAAGATTTTCACCGGGCCAGAAATAAAACTGCCTTTCACTCCATTGGTTTTGTTAAACCACAAAATCTTTGAGTGCTCTAGAGCCTCACGAGGTTCTTTCCTCTGTGAGTATAGGAATTGCTCTGCTCTAGCCAAAGAGCTGAGAAAACCCACAGCAGGCAGAGCTCCCAGAACAGGGCTGCCTGAGGTAAGAGCCAGATTTTTGTTACATAGTGTTTGTTTGGTACACTGCTTTCATTTGATTTTAAATCAAATCAATTCCTTTTTTGTGACAAAACAGGCTGAGACACAAATGGTGTGACACAGAAGCTCATGTGGACGATCAATTGCTTTCCCTCTGCAGCTGCTTGTACCTGGGGCAGGACAGCAGTGTGTCTCTGCTGGCTGGGTACTGCCCAGGGAACTCCCTTTGCTAGAGGAACCCTGAGAAGATCCCCCTTGCTTCTGGAGAAGCACAAACCTGAATCTAAACCTCAGAACGAGGACAATATCTTTTCTTTGCAAAGTTTATTTTCTTATATCCCTGATACATAATTGTTCTGCCCAGACAGATTCAAAGACAAGATGGTAACTGCAAGAGATGGGGTAGGGCAGAGAGCTCTGATGAGGGCCTGCAGGAAATGCCCACAGCTCCCTGACACTGTTTAAAGCTGTGTCTGCAACTCTGACAGAGAAAAGGGGTCTTGAAGTCCAGAAGGCAAGTGAGCTGGGCAGGGAATTCTTCAGTTTCATGGGAAAGGTGAGCCTTCAGCTCAACTAACACATTGGTTGGACACTAGAGAGGGATATGAAAATACAGACAAATCACTAGGGTACTGGGATTTCAAGAGTCCCACAATTAATGTCACCTAGATGTTCCCATCACCACACCTTTTTTTCCAATGAAACAAAGGATAGCTAAATCTTAGTATATTAGCCAAAGTCTTAAAGTTATCTCAGAAATTTCAAAGTCCTGCTGCCTTGAGCACCCACCAGTGTGATCCATATTATAGTAGACTTTGTAAAAACAAAACAAAATAAATCAACCAAACAAAAAAATTCCAAAAAACCCACAAAACCGAAAACAGTTTAACCTTGTTCTTTAACCACTATACATAATTCACACACCCCACTACAGTCACTCACATGAAAAACAATGTCTGTGGTGCAAGAAGAGCAGCAGCTCCTAAGCCTGACACTGTCTTGCTGCTTTGTAGTGTTGATAAATCACATTCCATGTCTGGGACTGCTTCCTCTGTCAGGTGAATAAGCTCACTTGGAACTGCTCTGATTTACATGAGCTGAATACAAGTCTACTTTTATTTTCAAAGACAAACATAGGCTATGATTCTTTGCATCTCTCCTGCCTGCCAATCCATTCAGTATGTTAAAAGATTTTTCCAGGCCTATGTAGGGAAGGGAGATTGTAAATCCATTGAGCAATCAGATCCTGAAAACTTTACTGTCTGGAAGAACCAGTCAGTCACAATAAACTAGGAGCAGCATAAACACAGGTACACTCAGCTTTGACAAACAAGAGCCCCCTTCTTCTTAGTTAGGGCAAGAAATTGTTCCCAGTGGTGGTACTGGGCTCAGATTTGTAATTCCTAACCCACTACTGTTCACACAGCAAAGCAATGGCTATGTACAACCTTACTCATCGTGCTGTGCTTCAGATCAAGACTGCACCCACCGGGTGTGGAATCTTTCAGATTCTGAACTTCTTCTACTCTGGATGTGCAAATGGAACTCAGGGGCAACAATGTGAGATCTGGGCTGGTAAAGCCAAGAACAAACCATATCAGAGTCTCCAGATCAGAAGAACTCAATGCAAGCTTCCAAAAAATGCCAACCCACTGACCTGATCTGAGAAACACGAGCTCTGAGCAACTGTTGTACTGGTGGAACTTATAACTTGGAGAGACCCACACATATCAGCACAACACACTTTCCAGCTTCTGCTGGGTACCCAGATTTAACAACAGCTCATGCAAGGCCACCATTTGGATCCTGTGATTGCATTGATGCAAACAGGGCAAATCAACCAAAAGCATGATCTGGTTTCTCGTGAGGCACTTAAAGCTGTTTGGTGTCAGATCTTGGCCACTACAGCATTTAATACCATCTAGTTCATATTTGCAGTGGTGTTCCAGACTTTGAAGAATATGTAAGTAATGCTGCTTACAAACAATGAAAGCAAAATGCAAATAATAGGACTTACAAATAATGTAACTATGAGTGCATTTGTGTCAACTGCTAAACTGCTAAATAAGCTGAAGATGTCCTGATGACAGGCTCTATGGCTAAAATAACTGACATTAAAGGACAGTTCTGACCCACAGAGATGGGCTTTTCTTCTACATTTCTTTTTAAGCTATACACACAAAAAATTATATGAGTTACCCCTACTATGCACTGATACAAGTGTGATAAAAACTGAATGCATGTCTTAATCTACCTTTTAAAAATACCTTCACTCCCCTCCTCCAGGCCCCAAATCTGTGAAAGATTAGGTTCTTCTCTGCAGGAGACATTTACTGCTAAGCAAACATTAACAGAACTGCAGAAGACAGCGGCTGACAGATGCTCTCCCTGGCTTGTCCCATCTCAGACCTGTGAGACATATGAGATGCATTTGTTTTTGTCTGAAATGTAGCTGTAAATGTTCAGCTTTTTCTTAGGCACATTATTCTACATTTTCCTCTTCCTTGTATCCCCCATGAATTTTATCTTGCAAAGGGATGGGGAGGCCAAAAGTCCCCAGCAGTGTAGCCAGGAAACACAGCCCAGCTGCTGTAATCAGTTAGGAATAATGTCTAGATTTTAAGGCAATGCATTTTTTTTTTGTTCTCCAGCCACTTCCTTCCTTCTGTCATTTGTTTTGCATGCCTTGCAGCTGCCTTGAACTTCACATTTCTAAAGGCAGCTGCCCAACCACACCCCTCCAAAAGGCCTCCAATTTTCTCTTTACTGACATTTCCCTCAACCCCCACATCCCTTTAACACGGGACTGAAACCCATTGATTCACTTAGATTGCTTCTTTATCTTTGCTTTGAAGAAGGAATCACTGAAAAACTTTGGTTGGACAGAACCTCTGGATATCACTAAGCACAAGCACCCACTGCCTCCGACCTGGCCAATTCCAAATCTGGTCCAACTTCAAAGTTAGAGCATGCTGCTTAGGGTCACATTAGTTGCATTTTGAGTATCTCCAAGGACTGAGATTCCCTAATCTCCCTGGACACATCTTCCAATGCTTGATGACTCTCCTTAGTAAAAAGATTATTAAAAGCAGATGCCCAAGGTGCATCATTGTTTCCTGGTGGCAAATGGAGCAAGAGGGTCTCATTGATGTGCCAGTCTATCAGAACTGCCAGGGGCACCTTATCTTCACCAGTCTCAATCCTCACATATCCTGTATTTTATCACTCCTACCTCTCTACTGAAAACAAGTGTGTGAACCATTTTCTTTGCCCATCCCTAACAGGCCACTGCAGACAATTCATGTTTCAGTACAGAAATTCAGATTGACCGATTGTTCATCACAGTTTCCCCATCACAAATACTTGATAGAAATGACAGAATAACTGAGATTGAGAGAGAGATGTCTACAGGTCCTCTTGCCCTCATGCAAATCACATTTTCAGTCTTTTATTACATGATCTGTGTATATCTTCTTTCAACAGAAATATCTCTTTGCTGTCAGCATGCATGGTGAACTTGTCCACTGAACTGATGCTGAGCTGTTCCCACTAAAATGGAAGAACCAGTTCTGCAGTACTTCCTACAAAATGCTAGCCTGTGGATTGAGCAGGAAAGGATGCCAACTCACACCTACTTTCATAGCCTTACACAATGTACCAAGTAAAAGCAGAAGATGTGTTTGAAGTTCTCCAGAACCAGAGCCAGGTAGCCTTTAAAGGCAGCAGAAAAGATGGACTAGATTGTTCTTGAAGTAAATGTTCTGATTTTTAGAGGCTGTCCCAGATAAGAC
Source organism: Regulus satrapa (assembly GCA_013396955.1). Classification (NCBI taxonomy): domain Eukaryota; kingdom Metazoa; phylum Chordata; class Aves; order Passeriformes; family Regulidae; genus Regulus; species Regulus satrapa. The sequence goes on along the minus strand of VWZN01020015.1, from coordinate 446,537 downwards.
ATCACTGGAAACATCCCTGAAGCTCTAAGCTGCACCAGTGGCAAAGGATCATCCCCCCTTTGGCATTGGTCCATTGTATTCTCTCCCCAGCAATGTGGCAGGCCACCCTTTGGCTTGCAAGCATGGAGACTTGGCTCAGCATGCTTGCCTTCCTTCCCAAGTACACCTCCCTCCAATAAGAGGATCTCTGTGTTCACTGTCTGCAAGCAATATTAAACTTCACACCAAAGAGGTGGGATCTCCTAAGAGAACATATCACATTTTCAGGACCTTCCAGAAACCCTCTCAGAGCATTTCTTTCCCACAGTCTGCTCTTCTAGATACAGTAGAGACTAGGGGCAGTTTCATAAGAAAGAGTAAATGAGGCATCATTTGGATGACATCCTCATAAGGAGGATGACTTTCTGCAGTATCTTACTGGTGATACAGTGGCAGATGAGCTGAGTATTTCTTACCATCTCCTGCATACCACAGCTACCCTTAAGCTGCCCCAGCAGAGATGCAGAGTAAGTATCTGGCATACAGAAAGAGCAAGCCATTAACAGCACTCACCTTTACTAATCTTGGGACTTGAAGTACTATGTCTCTTCTAGTGTTTAATTGTCTGTGTGTCCCATGTATCTCCTATCCAAGCTTGTCCTGTAAGAGAAAAATATGCAATTACTGAAGAAGTCAATAAAATGCAATCATGTTAAATACACAATTTATTAAAACACACCATCCTGATGAACGTGCTTGGTATAATTGCCACCTTAATTTAGTGTACATTAGCACTAATGAAGAGCTTTTAATACCCAGTGAGGGATTCAATTCCTCAGAATCTCTTTAACAATCTTTGGGGTGTTTTAAATGCCCACAGACCACACATAAATCTATAGTCCCATTACACATGCACTTCATACCACAAGAGGACTAGATTAATACCAGCTGCACCTTCAATATTTTATAGAGGTTTAGACAAACTTTAATCTGCTGTGACTTTACAGCCCATTTACTGGGAAAATGGAAAAGGCAGGAAGAAAGATGGAATGCATCTTTGGGGAGCCCAGCCATTCGGAGCAGCAGCATGAAATGTTGGGTGCTATCCCTCGTTCTTCCAGCCAGCTGTCACGCCAAGTTGAGCAAACTATTTCCTCTCCCTCTGCCTCACTGTCACTGCCTGGGAAGCAACAACAGAGAGGGACAGCAAAGCTACAGCCCTGTCCACTCAAAAGCATTAGATATATGGGAGCAGGCAGAGGGATTCAGGTGCAGACTGCCACTGTCCTCAAGGGAAAAAAATCCCAATTTTCTCAGTAAGTTTTAGTTTCTGCCCACACAATGTTAATGATAGCCTTTAACTAGGCAAAGCTGAGGTGAGACTACAGACTAATGTGCAAGACACACATGTTTGACTCTTGCTTTCTCAGGACACTCACTCCTAGATTGTTTTTTCCACCTATCTGACACAGCCCCAGCCCCATATTGCAGGGCCTGTGGGAAGGGGCAGTCTTTAACCCTTCCAAGAGCACCCCATGCCATAGGAGTCCAATTTTCAACACTAACTCATTCACTCACCCTTCAAAAAAGGTTTTGGCATACTTGCAGCTTTGCTGGAGCCACTGCTTCCCTGTGAGGCACCAGATAAGTCACCTGGGTCTCTCCCTGCTTTCTCACTGCCAGCTTTCATCATGATTTCTGGATTGGGTGCATTTAACATCTGTTTCCCACAAACATTTGTAAACGTGCCTTTGAAAATTGCCTGCCATTAAGACTTCTGTGAGTAAAAGTCTATCGTTTGTTGTTGGCAGGAAGCAAACAAGGAGTTTCAAGGTGGCTGAAACTATTAAAATATAAAACATACAATGAATATTCATAGACCTTTTGTTTTGCATTAGTCCCTTACATTTAATGTCCTTCCTCTGTCACTGTAAACCTCTATCTCTAGATGAAAAACAGGGATGGCTTCCCCTTTGAAACCTGGAGGGTACAAATATCTTTTGCTGATGCACCTCTCTGTGCTGTGAAGTGCTGAAGACCTGACCCGAGCAGTGGCTGAGCTGCCCTACTTTACAGTGCCAGGTAGAAGAGCTGGATCAGTGCAGCTTTTCCACCAAAGTCCAGAGGGTGCTGTGTGACTGCCTGGGAGATGGCTGCAGCATGTTCAGCAGGGCTGAAGAGATGTACATCTAGGACAAGGGACAGTGCCTCACAGCAGAAAGCCCCTGTTTGGCAGCCAGAGAGTCAGAGCCCAGTGCCCACGTTGACCCTTCTATCTATTTCTTTGGTGTGTAGGGGATGCTTCATCCTGTATTCTGCAAGTGTGATTGAGAGACAATCTCTTTGGTTGTCCTGTCCTGCAGTGCCACTGTCTTGGGATAGATGATGCCAAGTGAAGATGGTTCTAACTTTAAAGCAGAGATGACACTCTGCTATATAAACCTATCATTAAGAAAATAACCAGAATGATAGGATTCCTGTTCCTACTGTGTGTGCATATAATTACATTCCTACAAGCCCTCAGAGGTCTGCGTGGGAGAGGAATTGTATTTTTTTTATCCATCATAAGTCACAATATTTTAAAGAAATTACAGCACCCCAGAGAAGAAGAGTTTAAATGCTTCAGTAGGTACCAGTAGGTGCTGTGTCAGAAGGGATGAAAGACTGCATTTAGTGCCAAACAGCAGCAGTGTTCCACCTGACTCTGTTGCCTTAAAGGGGAGGAAGTCCCTGCCAAACAGATTCTCTTTGGTTAATAGCTACGATTTTGTCATTAGGGAGAATTGCACAAAGTGCAAACCCACCATGCCTAATTGTGACTCCAGCAAGCTGATGCCTTTAATTACAGTCTCTGGGGAGACACAGTGGGAGCTGGAGTGACAGCTGAGGCTAAGCCTGATCCTTAGGCTGGCCAGCTGTGGCTGGCTCATTGTCCACAGCCACCACGTCAAGTCTCCTTGCTGAGCATTGGCTTCTCTTCACATTCGCAGTGCAGCCCCTTGAGGAGCCAGCTTTGAGGGAGGAAAAGCAGCTAAACATGTGCCTCCTGCTGGTATCGTGCTGCAAGAAAGATAGAGCTCCAGAGCCAAGAGGGATGGGACGGAGAGGGGTTATAACAATCAACAGGCAGCAAGTGAAACAACAAATTAATGGAGTGTGTAGGGTGGAGAAGCAAGGCCGGTCTTTGTGAGAAGTCCAGCCTGTTGACTAGAACAGGAAGGGCCACCAGATGAACCCCTTAAAACTCATGTGTTTCATAAGGGTTTCTAGCTACTGCCAGTCCCCTGCACTCCCCACATTTGCTGGGTCGAGAGACACTTAAACACGTGTCAGCCCATATGTTCAAACAAGGAGAAGCTGAAGACAGAAGTCATGTCCAGCTGGATCTCTATGTCAGGTCAATGCTTTCACAGTGAAGTGTGAGGGGAAACATCTCTGTGGAAGCCAGATCAGAATATTTTCATTCCCTTGCAATGGCTTCCGAAGAAAAGGTGAAATACTTTTTGACTTAGAACTGGACCTTGGCACAAGCTCTCAGCCCCATGTGTTATCCTGTAAAAAAGCTAATTGTTCTGGAATTTTGTACCACTTGTGCAGCAGAATCGTTGCTATGACACAACTACATTACTGTATGTAAATCCAATTAGATCCCAAAGTGCACTGTGCAACTGTAATCGGCCCCTGTGGAGCAGCAACGAGGGGACCTGCACAAGGCCCTGCAACTGGATACTAAATTACAGTCAATCTACCTCCTCTTTAGTTGCATTAAAATGCTAATGTCAGTGTAACATGGGCCCTTTTACTAGCGACGACTGCCTTGCCTTGCAAAGCTGAAGCGAATGAGGCTGTTGCACTGCCTCAGAGCATTTAATTCCTCAGTACAGTTGAGTGAGCAAAGCCCTTAGGGGCATCTTATACCTTCAAACAGTAACCTGATTGGCTTTTATAACACTAGAAGCATATGAGGCTTGTGACGGTGTTTAAATGAATTGGAGCTGCCTCCAAAACTACCATAAGTTTCGTACACAAGCAGAGCAACCGGGTCCCATCTCGTCCTGATTGCTTTTAACAAGAATACATTTCTGCTACCAAAAGTGTGTAAGAGCACATCAGTCTCACACAGGAGGAAAAAGAGGGCTGGACTGAACCCCCTAAATTTTCAAGTAACACCAGCTTTGCAACAAAACTACTAATACAGCTCTTACCCTCTGTTTTATATTCACAACTTTGCACAATGTGTGCGCAGAATACATGAGATCATATGGAAGTAAAATCTCCCACACGTGCACAGACATTCAGAGTGGGAATTCAGAAGTCCCAGAGCAGAACCAGTTCTAAATGCTGTAACGTTTTGAAGAGTGCTAGATTATGTGTTTGAAGAACCAGCATGGCTTCAGGCCACAGACCACTCCGCTTCAGCTGGTGCAAATGTGCACATTGCACCATTTGGAACATGAACTGTTTGCTCACTTTGGCCTCTTCCCAAGGAAAGTTCCATAGGTAATCACATCTGGCTCTTTTGTACAGCTTCTCACACACAGGCACCAGCTGTCTCAGAAAAGAAGCTCCTGCATACAGAACCAAAACATCTGATAGCCTGCAACTCTTTTAAGTTCTATTCCTTGAAAAAACAGCCCCCAGATAGCTCTCAGGTGTATTTTCCTTTGTATTAACTGAAGTACAATGGAACTGTATGGGACCGATTGTCTGCCTTTCTAAAGAGATGACCCAGAGATTATATGCACTGATAATATAATATTTTGTTTATTAGATGAGAAAACAGGGCTAAAAGAGGAATGGATGTGCTACACCTCCTGACCCCCAATATATCTCTCCGCTCACTAGTCTGTACTGAGGCCACTCCCAAAGCCATGAAAAAGCTGATCACTTCTGGCTGACAAGTTTCACTCTTTGCCATTGTATTTCAGTCCCAGAAAGCTGTTATTTAGCAAACCAAAAGGGAGGCAGCTAACTTTGGCCTCCTATTTCTGAAAGTATTTTGCTTCCGGATGGAATAAATGTCACCCTCCTGAGTGGATCATGGAGTGATCACAAGCCAAGTGACATTATCCACTGTCATGTCAGATACTGTCGCGTGTTGAAACACTCCATACGCTTGCACGGCATTCCAGACGCTGAGGGGATTTAGCACAAAGTCTAAATGCCTGCCACTTTTTCCCTGAGCCTGACACACCTCACCTTTGCAACAACTGGCTCCTCGGTGTTATTTTCTGTTCTCTTTTCCCATAGCCCTGCTTTGTTTGCAGCAAGTGCCTCAGCAGTTTGTGGCACTCGTGATGGTTTTGAGAGATGCGGGAATAAATCTCAGGAACCACTGGACAGTTGCTGTGGCAACCTTGTCCTCCTCAGACCATGATTTTCAATATTTTAAGAATTTTCTTGATACTTTGAGGGCTTCAGGGAAACAAGGCAGAGGAGAAAAAATTATTTTAAAGTAAGGATGTTACCAGAAGGGATTACTATAAGCCACAGGGCTTTTGTTGTTCTATCAAAAAGATGATGACGGTGATGTCCTTAGCAATGAAAAGAACTTGAGACTGTCTGAGGAGAGGCAAGGGGCCATGGGCAAGGGAATTTGAAATCTGTTTGTATCATCTGTTTTAATGGAGAATGAAGTTGCAGATCAATAGGTTAACTTCTTTTTGTTTCGTTTATTCTCACTGTTTTTTTCATGTGTGGAAAAACTAACCTGCTATTTAGGATCATTTAATTGGGGAAGTAATAACTTTAATTTGTTTTTTAAAATAAACCCCAAACAGAACTTTGAATGCATTAAATACTGTACAAAAATCCCCAAACAAACAAACAAAAAACCCCAATAACAACCAAAAAGACACAAACAAACAAGTAAACAAACCTCCCCTCCCCCACCAAATAAAATGAAACAGAACCCCCCTCAAACCCCAGTAGACCAGCAAATTCTCTGTTCAAGGTAACAGCCTACACAGATATGAAAACAAAATAGTCAGTTTAGTCAGTCTAGAAAACCAAAGGCTAGGAAAAAGAGCCTTTAAGAAAAGCAGATCTTAAATGAGGAATCTCAGTAATGCTAAATAGCCCAGAAAATAGTATTACTGGAAATCTGAGAAGTGACATTATTTATCTGCTTCTAGTCATCTGCTAAATGTTTTTAACGAGAAGAATAATAATGCACCCCAAAGTGTTATGGATTCTAAACACAATAGGATATTATAGGAAATACATACATTTAACAAGCTATAGGTGTGATATGTGCAGATAACTTGAATGCAGCAAAAGACATGAGAAATGGCCTAGGGAAGAGAGGCAAACCTGGAGTTGAAGTTTCCCTGCTTATAGTCAAAGCGATACACATCTCATAAATATTTCATGTGCAAATCTAAACTAAGCTTCACTGTAATCAGCACCTTTACCTTATTCTAACACATAAAATTGCAGCTAATGTGGTTTGAAAGGTAAATGTAACTATCTAAGCCACACCTGCCCCAATTAAGGTATGAACACCCAACCATTCAACATCTTTTGCTACGCATATTTTTGATTTCAGATTAAGAAAGAGAACCATGGCCACAGCCCACAAGAGGGCTTCAGACATTCTGTAGGAAAATAATTGAGAGTTAATAAATCCCATAATCTTGGCATACATGTTTCTAAATGTTCTCTCTTCCTCTATAAGACGTATCATCTAAGTGCTCCAGCAACCATCAGGTTCCAGGCAGACAAAAGACCCCAAGCACTATTCATACGTAGATGACAGGAGTAGAGGGACTAAGTGAGATATGAGCCAAGACTCGAAGGCTGGCTCCCAGCTGCTTTTGCTTTCCCAATGGATAACAGATACTGCATCAATACACACAATGTCATGCTAGTGAGTTTGCTGCTCTCTTAACACCTCATTTTTCTCTCCATCTGAACTTATTTTAAAAGCATGCAGTTCACTGTCCCCTTCTCCCTTTTGTCCTTACTCATGGCATGGGAAACACAAAAGACAGCATGGCTGCTTATTGTTAATGCATTTGAAAGTGCAGACCTTTAAAAGAGGGTTATTCTGGAACATGCCACGGTTTTCCTTGTTATTTGCACAGGCAGCTAATGATCATCCTAATAGCTTCTCTCTCTGAAGTTGTAATAAGCTTACAAATGAACCCATTCAGCACATATTAAAAAGCAAGGGATGCTCCTTTGATTACAGCCTTTATGGAAATCTCTGAATATTTGTTTTGTTGCTGCACAGCCGCAATTAGGACATGCTGCTGGGAGGCGGCTCAGCTGCCAGAGCAGTGGGGTTTGGAGACACCTCCAGTGCCATAGCAACACAGCCACCTCTTCTAGCATCAAACACAGGGAGCCTGGCAGCCCTTCAGCCTGGGCGAGTGGCTTCAGCTCTTGCAGAAATTAAGAAATAAAAGGTGCCTAATTAAACTTCCTCGGCTGATGCCTCGCCTGCATTTCCGAAGCAGCACGGCCGGCCCTGTGTGCAGCTCTCCTGTTGCATCCCCCACGGCCCTGCCACGGGCACTGTGTGGATCACACAGCCCCCAAAACGTGGCTGCACACCCCGCTCTGGGGTCTGGAGTTGTCACACACTGCAGGAAAATTGGGCAACAAGGGGAACAGACCTTGGGGAGACCTGAGGAGACAGGAGCTTTACATTGCTGAGATGCCCATATGGGGGAACTTGCTTCATCACCACTTAAAACACTTCCCCCTCCATAACCTCATCCTTCCACATGTGGGAGAAAAACCAAATAACCTTATGGAAATCTCCTTACCACTTAACTGCTCAGAGGTTGATCTAAATCCCACTTATATTGCTGACAGACTT
>VWZN01020015.1:415811-438686 GCA_013396955.1 Regulus satrapa | reverse complement strand
CAAGAAGGGAAAGGGGGGGGGGAGGGGGGTGTAGTTAAAAGATGTAAAAATCTTGTAAATTTGGGTTCTAGTTTTCATTAAGATTTGATCAATCATTCCTCAACAGCTAAAAGTTAAAAGACTGTACCTTTTTTCCTCTAAAGGAAACACTATGAACAATATACCCTCTTTCCCAAAATAGCCTTATTCTCTGAGCACAGACTATCTGTAGAAGTCTTAAGTGGAAAGACTTGGGGAGTAATTTATTTTTGCAAACAAAATCAGCAGCTTACGTGCCGATGACACGGATCCAGAGGCTTTCAGACAACCTCAGTGGGGTGACTTTCATGCACAAAAAGTATAACATCTCCTCTCACAAAGCTGGAACTCTAAACAAACCGCTTCTACTTTGCCTGAAAGCCAAGACCTTTGTATGGAACAGATATTTTCTAAATCTCCAGGAGACTGGCTGGGGTTAAAGCAGGTCAAACCCTGTAATACAGATATCTTTGTGTTGATACTACCCACAGTGCCTATTAGGAAGGCCACAATTGTAAGAAACCCTTTCTCTTCAAGGATATTTAATACAGTGCCAGAGAGTCTCCCCAGGCAGTCTTTGTTTTAAGGTTTGTGAGCTTTGGGGGGAAAGGATTGTTTCTCTGATTGTGAAGTAGGTTTTTAGCTCTATTGTAATCTAAATAGCACATTAGAGCAGCTCTGGAAACTTCACTGCCAGCATCACTTGCAAGAGGCCTGGGTATAGCCTGGGGCAAAACCTGGAGCCCCATCAATCACACATACACATAAAAACTGGCATGCACTCACAGGGCTTCCTAAGGACTCTCTCTAAACTGAAGCAGCAGTTTTAACTATGGAAATACTCTGGTTGCTGTACTCAGCCTTCACTTGTATTTTACCCGCTGGAAGTCAGGACTTAGAAACTAAAGACATGAAACTTTTTCTAATTCAATTCAGAAGGCCTGGAATAATTATAAATGCAATGATGAAGGCACAAGCTGGTCCCATGGCCTTAAATCAGTACAAAAAATAATTTGCAGATGGACTGATAAGCACCTTCGCCTTCCCACCTGAAAGAAGCACAAACACAGTCTGACCTAACCTGGCAATTCTGATTTTGAAAGTTTAGGCAACCCAGATCTCTTATGAGGAATAGGACCCCACATGCTAACTTGGAATTCAGTCAGGACTGCCCTGAATGTACCATGCAAAATCACACCAGCTTTCCAGTTTTCCATGGCTGGAGCCCGCTATACCCACACTTTGATATGTGTCTTTTCTTGGTCAGCATGCATTTTGAAAGAAATGCTGCATTTCAACTAAAACCCTTATTTTAGAAGTACCAAAATGAGGTTTGCAGAACAAAGAGCCAAAGCAGCCCAGAGTAAGGCTGAGAAAACATAGGAAACAACTGGATATTCAAGCCATCCTGAGCACAGAAACAACCCTTTGGGGGCAATCTCCCAGTTGGGTTGCAGGGTTGTATTGCATTAAGAACGAGAAAAGTTGTCTCAAGAAACACAGCATTTAACAGTTTCTTCTCCCATCCCTGCTGCCAGCATGGGGAGGAGAATTTTTCTGAAAACACTGTGGAGTCTTGCTGTGAAAATACATTTGACAATACATTTTATGACAAATTTCATTACAAGATTTGTGGTTACCATTCCTCATGTCTGATGCACAAACCACCTTGCATCAGAACATTAATACCATTTAAGCCTTAGATTGCTTTCTACATTAGTCTGAAAGCCCTTTATGAAGCTGTGTCCTTTATAAAGTTGATGTGGCTTTGCTCCAGGATACCCAGCTAGTGTTCTGGGCAGCTTCTGTGGTCTCCTGTCTAGTGCTCAAACCACTTTTATAGTTCCAGTTCTGCTAACATCTCTCACAGAAAGCTGGTGCTTATCATCTCCCCCACCCTTTGTATTTAATAGAATTAAAAGCAACATTTATCTGTCACCCATGGAGTTCCAGAGATTTAGTTTGATATTCTATCAGTGCCAGGCTGCCTGTACTGAAAACAGGAAAAAACCTACCCAGAAGACAGTATTCAAAATATTGTCATTTTTAGATGAAAACAAGTATTTTGAGTGACTGTCAGTACTTTTTAAAACTGTTCAAGCACAAAAACCCCAGGTGGGGTCCTTCATATGGACTAAAAAATGTCAGATGGTTTGTACCCCATGTTTCTCTCAACAATGTGCTCAAAACTGTACAAATATCCATTTAGAGCTGATGTCTCCAAAAATGCTCTTCTGCAGCTCTCAAACAGACAACCTTCAGTTTCCCCTATAAGGTCACATGAGGAAATCTCTCGCTAGGAGAATCCCAAGTCAGTGATCTACTGACACAGAAGACACAGCAAGCTTTATAATATTAAAAGTGGGCACTGTCCACAGCACAGCTGAGGTCCCACATCAAGCAGCACCACCAGGGCCCCCAGAGAGTGAGAGCCTGGATGACAGAGGCTGTGCATTGGAGGGGGACGAGCATCCTGGCTACAATCTGAAGTGCCACTGCCAATGCAATGCACTTTGAAACTCCATGTTCAGCACCACAGCACACACACCACCCTTGCTGCTGTTCCCCACTGAAAAGGGTGTGAACCAGCTCTTCCAGGGGGCCAGCAGAGACATTGAGTGTCTTCAGGGCATGGGGGATCAAGGATCAGTATCCTGGAGGCCTCAGTTGCATGGGGACTGGATGTGGGGACATTTTTGGAAAATGTAATTCCTTCAGAAGTACCTCAGGAACTAAAGTTTTCCAATCAGCACTGTGTCAATCAGAAATCTGGCAGTGCAGGCACTTCCAGTAATCTCATACTCATAGCAGAAAAGCTGTAGTGCAAAACTTTCCCCAGTAAGAGACCACCTACTTGCATGGCTTGTAAAACCAGGTTTGTTCTTATATCTTTTGGATGAAGCCCATTAATCTTGACACAGGATGCATTCATGTAAATTGGCCTTCCAGTATTTCTGTTTCTGCTTATTTGCACCAGCCTCCTCCAGCTCAGAGCCCATACTTAACCTCCATCCTTTCAAGCTGTGCACCCAGGGGCTCTAGAGGTGAGTGCAGCATGACTCTGATGAGACAGAAGATGAAGTACCAGAGATGCACAGAGAAATATGAGAGGCAGGAGATGGGCTGGGGGATCTATCATTTCGATAGGCTGTGCTCCTTTTCTGAGCCTGCACACTCCCTATGGGCAAGGGGAAAGCAGGTGATGATGCTGGCCCGCTGTGGAAAGCCCTGCAGAATAGCTTTGACTCAGTGTGTCCTTCACCTGTTTTGCTGTTTAAATGCTGCAACTCATTGGAGCTGAGCACAGCTGAGCACCTCATCAGCAGAGCCAAGTTCTCCCCTTTCAGCACCTTGAACCCCAGAAGAGTGAGCACACAGAGATGTGCCACCTTTCCCCAAAGTTTTGCAGCAGCTGAAACAGGCATGGGTTAACCTCACCCTCACTGACTGAACCATCTCCCTTCCTATCCTCCAGCAGGGGCTTGTCTGTATTCCCCTTCCTCATCCAAATCCACTGCTTCAAATTTTGAGGGGCTCTATTTTACCTTTCATTTCCTAAGTTTCCCTCTCTTCTGCAATGCACGGTGTTGACACTGTTAGCTGTGCCATATATCTCATACAATATTAATCTTTTTTGTCATCTGATTTTTGCATACAAGTTGTCATTTAGAAAATCTGATTTTGCTCAGAAGCATCCAAACAAATCTGTGAGTCAAAAAGAATGAGAACAAAAGTGAGTGCCAAGTGAGCCCCCATTTAAGTATTTCACATATCCTGTATGGAATGCCAGGTCCTAAAATTCAGTTTTTGGTGAGATGACATCTCATATAATATGCTATCTTTCCATTATCTCAGGGTCACACAGCTCAGGTATCTCAGCTAAAACTTCTCTGCTGCTTTCCCTGCTGTCCTGGGAAGATTACAAATGAATTAGGTGACTCCAAAGCATTTTGGAGTAAAAGCCAGGATATCCTTCTGATAAAAAACCGTAGTCAGAGGTGACCAGATAACTACAGTCTGTCAGTACCAACCCAGGGAATTAATTTCTGTAAATCAATGAAATACTGCTAAATCTATACCAAACACCCAGAATAATGATTTTCTCACTACTTAAATTTTTCTATTGGCTCAGTGAATCTGAAATAAGTCCTTTCAACTGGACCATTATTTGGTTCAGAGATAGAAAAAAAAATATTCTAGGATGGGATATTCCTGTAATGTCAGATCTCATTCAGCCATTTAACAATTTTTTTTAAAGTATCACACTGGTGGGTATGGTATAAGCTATTAACCTACAAAATAAACTGATTTTAATTAAGGCACAGATGTGCAAGGTTTTGGCTGAAGACTTTAAAAATCTGCTTCAAGAAGTATGATACATTTATATGAGTCATAGGCAAGATAGGGAGGAATTTTCTTTACACTTTTTTTTTTTTTTTTAGGACTGAAAATGCAGGATTTAGTTCATGAAGGCACTTTAAGTTACCACCTGTGGTTATTACCCCAGCTTTACTTGGAGGCATTTTACAGACTAGCTGTAGTGACTCATATAAACAAGGGAATTCGCCTGGGGCAAAGGGTGCTTAACCTCAATGGGTTTGACAATATCTCCAGTCAGACTGTGCTTCATTTTCCCAACCACACAAGCAGACCACGGCCTCATCAGGGAAGCAGCTTCTGCTTCGAGCAAGGACACATTTTTCAAGCTGAAATAAAATGGTATGTCATGACTCTGTTCCCTTTACAACATCAGTTTTTTCCTACTGTACCTGAAGGCTTAGTGAGCAATTTCATGGAAGCTTTATAATGTGTGTGTTTTTCTCCTTTTTAAAGATGATCTATCTATCCTTTTTGTTAAAAGATCTAAATGAAGGAATAAATGGAGGAAAAAAAATTGCTCTTTCCCAAAAACTGGAGCAAGCCATATTGTAGGGTATATTACTAGTTTAACTGTGCAGCTAAGAGTTCAGTTAGCAATCCTGCATAACATAGGACAAGGTTTCTTAGCATCTGTCCACTTTGTACAATGTACAAGAGCTCCTAAATCAATAAGCTTACTCCAAACCCTGAAGACATACCATCAACCTTTTACCAAAGCCTTTTTACTCCACTGTTTTAAATACAGGCCCTTTAGGCTTTACCTGGCCACTAAAAAATGGTCCATGCAGGTCTGACCTGCAAATACATTACTTTACATATTAAAGAAATAAAGTAGTATTAATTACAAAGATGAACAGATTCTGTGACCACAACAAAATGAAACAGGCTCTTGTCACTACACAATTGGAAAAATAAATAGAAGCATTAAGAAAATACTCAAACAATAGCTAAAATCAAAGCCTACCAACCTTTCCCCAGCTCATCCTCCAGGTAAACATGAGTGGAGACTGCCTTCCCAGTCAGGCCCAGAAGTCAAGAGCCTTGCCCCACTCCCAGATGAGCCCCAGGTGTGAGTGGTAGGATCCTCAGCCAGCACTCACAATGGGCACTTTCAGCAAAAGGGCAAATGTGACACCTGGGCCAAGCACAGATGCTTCAGGAAAAATGGGAAAAATCACCAAGCTGGAAAGCTGGGGTGTAGCTGCCTTGTGACTTTTCTCTTAAGAACACACTGCACCCATTAACAACACCTGTGACATGTTTCCTTAGAACGTGAAGTTTTACTGAAATCCAAGTGATGGGGTAAAGAGTGAACAAAGAAGCTTCCAAAGCATTTTCAGGATGTCTGACATGGCATCTGTCTAATGTACTTTTATAGGCCACCATCCTGCAGGAAGGCAGCCACTGACATTTTACTGCTTAACTGATAAATGTAGGGACTGAAGAAGGAGAGAGATATGTACATACTTTTGTGTTTATTTTTAGTATTATGCAATACACCAGGGAAGGATGGGATTCTTTTTGTCAAGGACACACCACAACTTATCCTTTCTCAAAGCTCTAATGTTATTTTCCAAATTAGTTGATAGCATTCCTAGATGCCTCCAGCCAACAGGCACCTGGGAGCTACAGGTTGTAGGTAATAAGACTGCAACTATGCAGTATTAAAAAAAGGCACTGGCAACCCCAGAACTGTGTAATAGATTGTCTGGGGAAAAAAAAAAAATCTCTTTTTGCCCAGTATACTACCCGAGATCACCACACTTGTCCATGGCAAAGGAAATGGAACGCGGAGGCACACACCCTACCCTAATGAGTGTGACTGCACCTAAGGCAGGCTCAGAGCTCTCAGGGAGGGTTACAGATTTCTGAGTCAGTCCTGAAAAGACAGTTTCCATGAGTACACTGACCTTCTGGGCAGAGGTTAGCGGCAGGGAAGTGCCATCATTCAAAACAGCAGGGTAATAAGACAATCTCTACATTTTGCAGCCTCAATTCTTCAGCAACACTGGTTTTCAAAATACCAAAGATACCAGGTGCAAGGGGAAGCTCTTTTTTGTGTTTACAGCTTCAAACAATAGCACAGTGATAGGGGCTTTACAGACCTTGGATATTACATGACCTACTCAAGCACGCAGGCCCTGAGCTCTTTGTCACAAGGTCTCTGTTCAGAACAAAGCCAAGTCCTTTCAGCTCCACTTAAGTGACTCTACTAGCATTCATTAAAAAGACAGTAAAAAGGACAGCAAATGGTTTGCTAATAAAGACTGATTCTGAGGTGCACTATGAATAGAGGAGAGGTAGCATAATTACATTAGTAAAGGTAACTGAGGTCACTGCCACATTGCTGTTCACTCTTTAATTTAAGCAAAATAGTGTATGGTGGACATAATTGGAGAGAGAAAAAAAAAAGACAGGAGAAATGGTTCTGCTTTTGGATGAGTCTGACTGCATGATTATAGGATGTTGGTTATGTCTAAGCGGGAGCTACTGAATATTTAACCTTAGAAATGGAAGCTTGGTTGTCTCTTGTCCTGTTAACATCCACACATATCTTCCATTAGCTCTAATTAGGGCTAACAGGGTGTTCACTAAGTATCTCCATAATTAATGTTAATAGTAGTTACAGGCAAACGTTGATAGAAGATGAAATGCCAAGGTTCTTCTCCAGGGTTAAATACTCAGCAGCCTGTCTGTATCTCATTTCCATTTCCTCCTGTAAAGGCTCTTTAATCAATCACATGGATCCCAGACAGCCTTACACACCCAGTCTCGCAACAAGAGACACGTGCAGTCATAAGTAACAGCACATGCCTGTTATTTATATAAAATATAAACACAGACACACACAATACCTGACACATATTAGGCTGGTCCATGTCTGTGTGCTCACCACTGTTTCAGATATTCCAACACAGTAACAGCACAGACTGACACATCCATTTTTCCTTCAAGATGCCCAGGCTTCACAGGGAAGCAATATTATTTCTATCATATATTAGGATAATTTTTAATTAACAAACCAAAGAGCAAACAGATCATAGAAACATCTCAATTGCCCTTATTTATGCCACCTTTAGTTGATAGACTATGCTATATTCCCAAATCAGACATTTTTAACAAACTATTACATTTGTAAACAGAACATTTATCAGCCATAATCAGATCAGCTATAATAATAATAATAATGAATCTTCTATTGTTCTTCTGGGTCAAGCTCTGAGCAGTAGTTAATGGAAAAAGCGTTAGCAGACTGCTTCCAGCCAGGGGTCATTTGCTAGCATGCAGTCTCACTCTCTGCTCTCCTATCCCTTCATAAGTGGAGAATATTCATCAAACATGTCCAGTTCTGTGGCTGAGTAGATTTATAAACTGCCTTTAGTTGGGAATGTATTTATAAAGCCTCAAGGAACTGGGAGAATACTCTGCTGTTTCCCTCAGGAGTGGCAGACACTATGTGTAGAAACCTTAGGATTTTGAAGCCTTTGCCAGGGATGTCTCTAAGAGGCAAAAAGCATCAGAAGAGTGATGGGACAGCCTGTGCAGGCAGCCGGGAAGGGAGGAAGGACCAGGACAATGTCCCACTGGAGCTGGCTGCTGGAGGCACACAAGGAGCTGTGCTTGTGGAAAATGTGAGTCAGGGATCTGAACCCTTCCTGCACCCCAGTGCTGGACCTCACTGGTCCTCGTGTGCTTTGGGGCAGCTCCAGAAACAAAACACATGCAGACTTGAGTCCCATGGAAAGGTATAGGTGCTCTCTATAGGGTGAGGGGGAAAAAAATCACTTTGTATATTTATCAACTCACCTACACTGGCCCTGTGTTACATTAAAGAGAAGACAGCTCCCACGACTCGTCTTAAATCAGAATTGGAGATGTTTTGGCTTTGCTATACAAAAACAAACCTTTTTTTGCCTGCTTTGTTTTCTGCCCTAGGGAGTTAGTGACTCAAGCAGGATGCTGAGGACTCAGGGGGATTTATTTTTCATCATGTTTAAGACGGGTTTTCTTCTACTAGGCATGAAGGCTTATTAATGCAGCTTCACTTAGTACTAGACATTAAATAAATATTTTTTGCCCCTCCATTTTTCTTCAGAAGTTCATGGGGGAAGCAGAGGGAAGTTACTGTTTAGGAAAGCAAGGGTTATGAAGCACAGAAAGCACTATCTGAGGCATGTTGACTCTCTGCAACAGGGTCAGAGGCAGCTACCCTTCTGATGCATCGCCCTTTGCCATTCCTTTCTCAGCCCTTCTAACAAGGGGAGGATCTCACACAATCCCCAGGATGGGTCCCACTCTGGGCACACTCACATTGCTCTTTTTGTGGCACTCAGTCCCTGTTCTCTTCCGGTTCCACATTTCACCCAGTCTCCTCTGACAATACATCCATTACTTGCATTGAAGCACCCACTTCACTGCTGAATCCTCAGACTAAGAAAGTTTGTGAAAGAGGAAAGTGTGTGTAGGGTAAAAACTTCCCCATTTTCTTGGCTGGGTCTGATTTACCAGAGGCACTTTGCTGTATACATACAACTTTTCTCAGAAAAGGAACACAGGGTATTCTTTTCCAGTGTTATAGGACCAGCAAATATCTTAGCTATAGACAATCTGCCCAAACACAGAATGCTTCTTCCCAAAAAAATGAGTTGCTTTCAATACATTTTGAATATTCATGACATGCTCTTTCTCACAATCCCCCAAAACAGAGGAAATATATTTAACAATAACAGAACCAGGAATGGCCAGAGCTCTGTATTACCTGTTACAATATTGATCCCTTTTCCAGCCTGCTCATACTCTTGGCATGTAGAAATGCACAGTGAAATAGCAAATGTAGTCAGTAAAAGCAAGACTTGTAAAATTGTATTTTAAAATCAGAGTGTTGCAAAGCAGCAGCTACAAAATGAGCTGAAATCCTAAGCAATGACTTGTCTAGACATTTTTATAAGAGTTGTGATGAATGTTGAGTAAGTGTTCAAGGAAATCTGAGTTGATTGAAACATCTGACTACTCTGTATTTTAACTGGATGGCTAGTGCTGCTTCAGCATCTTGCCAGCAGGATGAGAAGGATATTAAAATAGGGAGCAGGAGGGGATCAGCCAAGAACAGTGATAGGATAGCTCATCTCCTCTTCATTATTGCTTAGTGAAAATGTTCTCTGGTTGTGTTGGATATCCAGTTAATTTTATCCAGGTCTCCACAAAGCCCAAAATCACATTGGCAATAGGTAGCACAAAGAGATGAATCATGTCTGAAGGGATTTGTTCTCACTGGATTTTATTTTTTTTCTCAGCACAAGCAGAAACAATAGAAAAAGCTTTGAATTGAGTACTTTCTCTAAGACAGCTTAGCCAGAAGCTGAAA
Source organism: Regulus satrapa (assembly GCA_013396955.1). Lineage (NCBI taxonomy): Eukaryota > Metazoa > Chordata > Aves > Passeriformes > Regulidae > Regulus > Regulus satrapa. The sequence continues at coordinate 428,923 of VWZN01020015.1, read as the reverse complement.
ACATGAGCTCTGAGACATATTTTCTAACTTGAAATCTTTGTATTTTTGCATTCTGATGTCAACTTACTTCCACCTATCATTCTGCATTATGGACTTCCTGAGAGCATGTTGCATCTTCCAGATGAAGCCAAAGTCTGAGCTGAGAATTTCTTTCAGTTTGGGAAGAGACATGTAGCGCTTGAATTTGTTTTAAAACTCAAACCCAGGTATTTTGTGATATTTTTGTGAATCTAGAAAGGAACTTTTAATCAAAACCAGATAGACTGTTTGAACTAGTCAGAGATGTGGTCAGTGGGCCATTAATGTGGGACACAGAAGATTCAGGCTGACATTCCTGCTCTTCCTGGTTCTCACCAGGGAACACAAGCAGCCTACTAAAGTTAGATGAAACAGAACACACCTTTTCTGCACAACTCTAACTTAAAGATGTTGCAATGCACTACACAGATTTAAAGTTCCTTGTCTTTCAATTCTGTCATTGTCCTTGCTCAAAAGGCCACTTGGAATTGTGTACAAGTTAGGAAGTATTTGGGGAATATGGGATGAACAAGATACACAAAATACATATATAAAAGAACTGACAGTTAGATCTTAGCATCTTCTACAGACCACTCTGAGCAGACATTGAGAATTATTCTCCAACTGCAATGCACTGACAAATCCATGCTATAAGAGGCAGAAACAAAACCAGCTGCAGACCTACTAACATACCAGAAAAAGCAGAACATTTTTCCAGGGGCATGGAGCCCAAGTATCCCCTCAGAACTTCACAACAATTTTTTGCCCTGCCAGATCTACCTGCCTCTGGCAAAATCCCGTGTCTGTGCAGCCCCTTTTCTGTCCCACTGCAATGGGGTGGGTGCTGGGGCTCTCCTCCCACTGACCAGCCTCAGTTCCCTTTGCAGGGAAAGGGCACATGACAGCCAGCAGCAGCCCCGGCTGGCTTAAGAAACAAAAGTAACCACCAAAGTCATCGACATCCAGGAGCCACAAAAATATATTTATTTTTTTCCTCTCTCTAAAATAAAATAAACCCCAATTATAATCATCCTAACCATAACACTTCAGTTTGCAAACACTCTCAAAGCTGCAGTGGGCAATAAATCAGACATGTCACTTCCAGCAATTCATCTCTGGAGTTGGTTGCTACATGGCTGTAATATATAAAGAGGCTTTTTCCTGGTGATTCTCAGAGCCAAGATTCTTTCTGTTGGCTCTTCTTTAAACAAACACTCCTGTACATTGCAGTTGAATCTAAATTTATCATTCAATCCTAATTATTTTCCTCTAATCAGTGGTTTGAGGGTGACTTTGGTTTTGATAGGCTGATACATTGTCATACTAATTTAAAAAATTAATTCCGTTAAGTCAACTCCAAATGTATGCGTATGATATCTCTGCTGCAAACTCATGATCATCATGTAAGTCACACTGAAGGCAACCAAGACCTTTCATTTTCAGGCAAATTGTCTCAAAATGAAGACACTAAAAATCAATAAAGGACAAAAGAAAATTCTGCAATGTCATAGAAGAGCAGTGAGGCACTGAGGCCCTGTCGAAACACAGCTGTAACATCCCATCCCTTCCACATCACTCAGAAGGACATGAGAGAATTTTCAATAAAGCAACAGAACATGAAGGTTTATATATTTTTGAAGTCCCACAGCTGGAGGGAAAGACAGCAGTTTACTAATCCTGTACCATTTCCCTTTCATTGGTGCCAGTTTTCAGTTTTGGATGGTGCTAAATTTAGCAGGAGGGGTTAATTGTTTAACCTTAGAAAAATAATTATGCTTCTTTTGGCACTGCCTTTACAAATTTCATATTTTTAGTTGCCCAAAGAATGTAAACCTCAATGCATTGGTAAATTCTTTAGTACCTGTGGATTCACTAAACAAAAATCTGAGACTAGGCTACAAGTTTTTATAGATTTTGGACCTGCCTGCCTGTGCTGTGGGAAAAAACCTCCCAACACTTATTTAAAACAAATCTTGAAATCAGGTTTGGGTTTTTTAATTTCTGTTTTGCTCTGGTTTCAGTTGTTTGTTTGGGTTTTTTCTTTAATACAGTGTTTCAACACTGCATATCTTCAATTTAATTTCTATTCCAGTTACTACCGTCACTCAGCTGGAACAAGAGGTGGTGTGGCATAGCTAAGTCTGGTTTAGAACTTTCAAACAATTTTTCAATCAGAATTTCTTGCAGTTCTGTAACTATTTGTCCTCCTATATGTTGCAAGCTATGGGGTTATTTTGCCCAGTAGAGGTAGTTGAACTGTGATAATTCCTTACACTCTCAACAAAACTGTTGTTCAGCCCAGCCTTGTTATTTACAGATCTGTGTACAGAAGTAAGAATTTCAGTTTCCATTTTAGTCACTGTCTTTTCAAGTTCATTGATACTAATATGGTTGCCAAAAATGTTACTCCACTCTCCATTTCAGCAGGAACCAGAGTGAATATTCACTCCTCCCATTTCAATTTTCCAGAAAGTACACAGGTCTTTCATGTATTTTCTTTACCAGTTAAAAAAAGAAATCAGGGAAGAGAACGGGGTTTCTGTTTTAAGCAGGAAAAATTATATGGTATAAAGTGCTTATTCCAATGGGTTGTTGGGATATTAATACTAAAATATGATTAGGAGATGGAATTTTACTGATAGCCCTGGTTAGCACATACGTGGTTTGCCTAAGTAAATAATCTGGTAAAACACCTAACACATGTATTTATGAAGACAGGAGGAAGAGAGCAAAAACCAATTTATATTACAAAATCCCTGTACCAAAGCATTGCCATTTAATGTCTAACTTCACCTTCAGCAGAGAGAAAAGAGTTTCTCATTTCTACTTAAAATAGATACTAGAATTCTGTGAATAGCTATTTACTGACAATCAGTGGCTTTGTGCGCATATTTTCATACATATATGTGTGTGTATATATATATATATATATTTATTTATTTACACACATACAGAGCCAAGACAAAGAAGATTCACCTTCAGCTCAGCCTTTCAACTGTCACCTCAGAAAGAGTCTCAGTGAGCCCCATCTCTCATCCTCTGACACTCTTCATGCATGTGTAAATAGAAGCACAAAGTGTGGACTGCAACATCAAAACAATACGCGTGTGTCGTCAATCATTTGCATTCATTCTGCAGAGATGCAAATACCTTCATAAATAAGATTTTCTAAAGACCTAGGAAAAATTGCTCTACTTTTCTTGACCTTCTACTCTTCATCTTTAAAATCCGCAGGTTTTCAGACTTCCAACAGTTTTGCTTCTAATATTAGTTCAAAGTTTGGTGCTGTCCCCCTTCAGCAGCGAAGACGAGCCAATCTTCAGTGAGACTTAGCTCAGGTGTTCTTCTCCCTGCCTCACACACGTCATTATACTAATTTGTTTTCACATATGAAAGTTGAACGTACATATTCTTAGATCAGGTAGTATTTCTGTCATGAAAATTGACTGTGCTTTGAGCAAGAGGACCCTGATCCATTATTTCAAATCTTTCATGCTCTCTCAGTCTAAAGGTTAATTACCACTACAGACAGTTCCTAAGTGCTGTTTGAAATAGCACAATACTCTACAGATGTATACAGCAAAACCCATAGCCTTGCAATATGAAATAGCCCAAATTTAAACTAGCTGAGCTTAAAAGTTTTTTTACTATCCTCAGTGAAGTTTATAGACATTTACACATGTGCCATACAACAGGGAGTCCTCCTAGAGATGAACTTTCACGTGCTCAGCAAAGGACAGAGGAGAAGATGTTTACCCTACAATCAGCATAGTCCCCTCTGAACACAAGAATAATGCATGACTTGGCCAGTCACTGTCACTAAGCAGAGATGTGCATGGACTGCAAAGAGCATTTTCATGTTTAAGACGAAATAATTTCTTTTAAAATATTCAGCAGTCAGTGCCTTCTTCGTATTGTACTCACAGGGTCTCAAGTCACAGGCTGTGATTCCATGTCGCCAGGAAGGCCACTTGTCAGCAGTTGTAGTGCGAGCAGCAGCAGGAGGCTCAGAACAAGCATGTGAAATAAAGTGCACACGCCAGAGACAGCACAATGGCTGGTGTGCTAAGTGGCACGAAGCGCTTCACCCTGCGGGAGCCCTCAGATCTCTGCGCTGAGCAGCTGGGTTGCACTTTTCTCCTATCAATAATAATGATAAATAATAATAACAGTAGCAAAGTAAAAGGAAGCTCGGAGCTTGCAGACTGCATCAGGTGGACTCTGTGCTCCTGCTTCCAAGAGCGCAGGGATTACTTTGCCCACCTCTCCCCCCACAAGCTCTGCTTTGGCAGGGCTGGCTGGGGGGCTGAGATGCAGGACTATCCTGTATCCAGGCAACAGGCATCCCTGAGGCTCTGCAAACCTCTGCAATGCACAAGAGGAGAAGCTGGGACAGGTACCTCCCCACATTTCAGGGAGTGTGGGATAGAAGGAGCTTTTCCAGCTTTAAAGAATAAAGGCAGAGAGTAAAACAAGCTGCCAAACGACTTTTTGTCAATGAAAGCATGTCCCAAGGTCTCCCTGGAACTGCCTGGTCCCCCTGGGGCTGCTACTTTACCAGAACTGCTTACTAGGAAGGTGCAAAACTTATTGTGAACTTCTCTCTTCTTTCTCAGTGCTCTATATGTTCTTGCCCAGGTACACCTCTTTCTCACTGCAGGAATTTTCCAGATTTACTAGCCACCTATAGGCAGCAGTCTCAATTCCTGGAGCCATCTTCTGGCCAGGCAAAACGTACCAGTGCCATGATTAATGGACATGCGCCCACATCACCAGGCTTCAGAGATGGTTTGTGGGAGGAAAAGATCAGTTGAGAACAGGTGATTCATCAGTCCTTATATTCACAAGAAGTCCTTCATCAGTAAAAGGATAAACTTCTAGGGCCAGGGAGATAGGTGTGAGTGTGTCCACTGACTCCAGTGGCATTCAGATTTCCTACACAGTGTCTTGGGAAGGTTTACTCATGATGCACTATTCCACTCAGCTTCCAGTTTCAACTGATGTTGACAGAGACTGGGACAGTCTGATGGAGATTTCATATTTGAGGAAAGACCAAAGAACACCATGAGCTAAGAAAGTTATAGCCACAAACCTGGTCCCCAAGCATCTTTCATTCTTAGATAATCTACAGGCCAGTTATATCCAAAACATGAACTGCCGAGGATTAAGTTATTTGACAAAGAACTGGAAATATGCTCATAGAGCTTCTGTAGTGTTCAACTGCCTTCCAAACAATTCCAATTCTTCTAGCTGCCATATGGACATTATGTAATTGCAAGATATAGAGGGAAGAACGGTCGTGAACAGAAAAGAAGTATGACAAACTGCTGCATGAAGATGCTCTGATCCAAACCAGGCTTAGTTCAAAGAAACCTTGTGTCTAGGATGAAAAAGGAGTCACAGTGGCCCTTTCCTACCTCACTTGATGCTATGTCAGCATCTGAGGTTCTTAGCCATAGGCATAATTTGTGACGCGACAACACTGCACAGCAAACACAACAGGTAGGCTAGCCTTCCTCATCATCACAGTACCAATACACTGTCCAGGATTTTTACTTTCATTCACCATGACCAGAAACATTAAACAAACACCACCCCCAGAGCTGTATGAAAAGATAAAATCAGGAGCACTCTTCAGAGCTTGGGAATTCTCATGACTCCTGCTGCAATCTCAGCTCTCTGCCCATACCTTTCCTTCTCTCTTGCCAACTTTTACAGCCTCACTATCTTGGCAAATAGCTTCTTTTCCTTCCAGCACTGACAGCTGTTATTGTAAGAGACAGCACAGTATAAAATTACTTATTAAGGGAGGTAAAGAACTACCTCCCTTCAACTCCAGTTGAACTCTGGGGAAAAATAAGTACAGTCTTTCTTTACTCCTTTGTGAGCAATGGCATGGACCATCAGAAAATGCTGGCCTAAGCGCATGTTGTACAGATGTTCTTGAGGAGATTAACTCAGGGCATGCAATTCCCACCCTTTGCAGTACAGGACATATCTTCCCAGCCAGCTACACCAATATTACAACAATTTTCATAAGTCAGATGGGTGAGGTGGGACCTGTGTACCAGGTGTCCTGGATTTCAATCTTAGTTCACCCAGTGATTGAGGAAGGGCAAAGCTTTCTATCTTTTAATCAGACCAACTTTCCCCCCAAAATTCTTATGCGCATGAAAACTGTCTTGAATCACATAAATCTTTTTTACAGCTTTTCCCTTCCCAACATGTCCATTTTGCAACACTGCCTCAGCAAAAGCAAGAGGAGTTGCAGCAAAGAATCTGGATGTATGGTAAGTGGAAGGACAGAAGAAGGATAAAGGGGCAGTGCAGTGATATGGCACCACTGTAAAGCTGAAGCACAGGCGTCCTTTCTGATGGGAAGGTGCTCCAGGTCAGAGGTGACAGCAGAGATACAACTTAATCTTTCGTTAGGAAACCACTGAGATCTTCAGAGCACACTTCAGCAAAGCACTACTACCACTGCCTCTTTCTGGCTTACAACTTAAAGTACCCATTTAAGTACTCTGGAGAAAATAGGCCAGATGCTTTCACCCATTGCAAAACCAACTCTTCTGCCTGGTGCTATTTTGTGCAAATCGATCCCTCATTCAGAAATTAAAACCAAAATGAGCAGCACTGAAAGACACATCAGAGGAGCTCTGATTGAGAAGAAACCCAGAGCGATGCTGATTGATTACTCCCAGAATGACTTTCCCTGAAGCAATAACGAAGTACGTGCCTGGGACGGGAGCCTTGAGCACTGCATGGAAACATTTGAACAGCTCGCCTGCACCCACAGACCTCCCTGCCTGAGGAGCGTATTTAAAACTGCTCTGCAAAGCACTACAGCCAGGGTCTCTCCTGAAAAAAAAACCCAAAAAACAAACATTCCTTTCCATTCTCCTCCTCTTTAAATCAAGTTCAAACCCCAAATCTGGGAGCACCTCTGCTATGTGTATAATGGTATCTGTCCAACATTCCTCAGTAACAGAATCACTTGGGATAGGGAGGAGAGCGCTGCTCATCGTGGGCAGGCACAGTACAAGGGATATGGGGAGGATAAACAATGCCCTTTGGAGGTTCCAAACACAGCCTACTGCTGGTGCTGAAGGCAGCTATTTTAATCCTCAGCTGCAAGTCACTGGTACAATAAAAGAGAATTAGCAAAGAAAACATTTAATGATAACAATGAGCATTCGTGCCTTATTCTTTGACTTGCAGCTGAGAGTATTCAGTAATTCAGAGGTGGATGAGAAAATAGGAACAGGAAAACCCAGAGCAGTCTCCCTGTCACTAAGAGTGGCAAAAGCAACTCATCAGCAGAAGGAAGAGTAATGCCCTCATCGTCATTTTCATTGTCCAGATGACAAAAAGAAAAAAAAAATTAAAAAACAAACCAGATGGGAAGAATTGCTTCAGTTTGAACTGATGGAGATTTCTTCTAAAACAAAAAAAAACCCAACCAAACAAAAAAGGTATTTCTTCACATTAATTCCCCAAAGTTTTGTATAATCTAGGATGAAATTTTATTTTTTTACATTTTCTGACTTAAAAAACACCAACTACTGCAGAGAGAAAAAAAACAACCAAAAAAACCCCTTTTTATAAAATGTTTGAATCTAATTTTAATAGGAAAATGTAGGTTTCATTTTTAGATAATCAGCTTTGGCTTTTCCAAAGAAAAAAATATATTGCATTAAAAAGTATGGAAGTATTTATTTATTTATTAAAGTATATATATATATATATATACACACACACACACACATAGATGTATCTCCCTAGTGTTGATGATTGAAACTATTACTTAATTTTTAACTTGATTTTATGAAGATGTATGGTCTCTGTGAAGGTTCTTGGATATAAAAGTTTGTGTAGTTTTTCTCTTTCATAAAAATTGTCTGGTACAGAGATGTGATTCACAAACTCAATGTGCACTGCTGATTTTTTATTCACAGGAAAATAACCATCAGAACACTAGACTTTTCATCAATTTCCATTACTACTGATCAATAGAAAAAAATACATAGCAAAAGACCAAGACCTTAAACAGCTCAGGCAAGAGCTTGGGATTAGCTTTATACACCTAACACTCAGGACTATTGAGTATCCCTGGGGATTTATATTCCTAGTCCTAAACATCTGGATTTATATTTAGATAGTATGAAGTTTTCCAAATGAGTTCTTTCTAACTACATCTTAAAAAAAAAAAAACCAAAAAAAAACCAAAAACAAGACCAACCACAAACACCAGAAACCATTTTGTCACTGTTTTAAAAAGTCACTATCACTTATCCCCATTTCCTGAGATGACTTGTGGAATACACACAACTTTATCCACTGTGTGGTCATACTAAGTCTCCAGGAGAATCAGAGCTTTGTTGAACTGATCTTCAGGTATTTTAAACAACCATAAATTGTGCTCATGTGAGTAGTCAGTGCTTACAGTCTTTACTCTGAACACTGCCTTTTGGCAGAAGGACACAGAATAGCAGAATGCCAACTCCTGGTTCCAATCAGTTCAGAGAGTCTTTGGCCTTCAATGCTGCTACCAGATAACATACAGAACTGGGAGATGGAAAGGGAAATGGAAAAGCAAAGGCAGTCCTGGCAAATAATTACACTTTCCAGTAACGTGATCCACACATGAATCCAACTCACAGGCCAATAACTTGCGATAAACTTATAGCTCCATTTTGAGAGCTGAGCACTTTAGCATGGAGGGAAAAAAGAACAAACTCTTTCTTTCTTGTTAACTGAATCCTTGTGGGAGAAATAAGTTAAAGTTGAGGATATTATTTTTAGCTTTCTTGGAATGTACTCTTGGATATTCTTTGCAGCCAGAAATGTTATAAATGGCCCAGGTCAGTTTGAGACGTCAGTGGCAAATTGTGCCTTGCCAAACATGTCCTCTGTACTGCACTGGGTGTCCACCTTTTTCTCTCTAGCACCAGCAAGGGCTACCCAGACAGCAGCAAGGATGCCCTAGCCTGATAACCTTGCTGCAGAACAAGGGGAAACCAGTGGGCTGGATAGCCATGAACTCTAATATGCTGTCATTACCAGGAAAAGTGCCAGAAACAATTCAATGTGGCAATTACATGAAGCTAGTTCACAGGAAAAGCTTCCTCCTACCCTCCTGGGCTCAGGGGTTGGCTCCTGCCATGCTGCAGTGAGGGACTAAGCTTGTTAATGCTCCTAGACACTTTAATACGTCAAGACCTTGCTACAAGTCCATCTGAAAATCAGCACCTCGTTAGTGATTGGGCATTTGAAAATAAACCTTTCGCAGATGATTTTAAAAGGAATTATATGGTGCTTAAACATACTCCTTTGAAATATATTTATATTTGCACATGCTGCTGGGGGTTTGGTCCACTCATACATGCGCTGTACTCCACATTTTCAGGAAAGGAACAGCTGCAGACAATCACGTGTTCAGCTCAAGACCTCCATGAGCTGGGCACAGGAAGCAAAAATACAGGCAGAGCACTGCCATTATAACCCCCTCCATCTCATCCAGCCACAAAATGCCTGCATGTCCTCTCTACCTCAGCTCTCCTGACACTTGCTTCTGAGGAGAACAGCCCTGAATGTCCAGCACAAGCATGTCCAAGGCTGCTCCTGCTTTCTTTCTTTCTCCTACTATCTGCCAGCAACTGCCAACAAATGTAATGTCTGCTAAGGATGCAACTCCTGTCCATTAGAAGGTAACCAGAGCATGAGTCATCTTACAAGTCAGGGCACTCGATAATAATAATAATAATCATCATCATCATCATCATCTTTTTCATGCTCTGCAAGTTTAAAAGTCAACTAGTTTTCAATCTACTGTCTCTTTCATGTAAGACACATTGAAATTTTGTGATACGCAGTTTTACAAGTGAGGAAAGGGAATTTCTGGATTACTTTATTTTTTTTCTTCCCTTCCCCATTCCTGTTTCATCACAGAAAGAAGGGACAATAGGGGAAAATATAAAAGCTTCAGAATTAAAACTTTTTCATCACCAGATTTCTCTGAAAAGGAACGCAAAGCTCCACAAAGCTAGTTTCTACACAAAATAAAATAAATTTCATACAAGAAAAGGCTTATCAGCTGTTTTAACATCTTTATATAGATGAGGAAGGAAGGCAGAGAGGAATCAAGCGACTTCCCACTGTCAGTATGCAGTCTAGGCACAGAGCTAATAATTGAATGCAAAACTCCCCAAACCCATTTCACTACTTGGAGGGTAATATTATCCTTATTACTGATTTTGGCAGTTATCACCTTTCACTGATCCCAGCTCTTACTCATAAGCCTAAGAATAAAAGTTTCAAATACATGCACAGATACCCCTCTTATGTATGTTTTCTGAGAAATCTCTACAGTGAGAGAATAGTTCTAGCAGCTTTTAAAGTAAGTCCCCAGCTTCCCTCAATAGTTTTCAAAATGCACAAATCAAAAGCGAATGTACTTTTGTAGGTCTCAAAATAAGCAATGCAAAGCCTTTACTGCCTTTCTCCGTGACACCCTATCTCAGCCCTCCACCCAGGACGTGGCACAGCAATGAAAGGCAGCTCTGCTTTTCTGTCCCTGTCACATTGCGTAAACCTCATTTTCCCTTGACAAAGCACTTTACCCATGATAGGGTTAGTCCAAAAAGCTTTAAATTTACTCTGTAGAATCAGATCTAAGTGACAGGAATTGTAAGAGCTTTATTTCTAATGACAATTTCTTTCCTCCTCCATCATGATCGTTTCTAGGCTACACAAGCTCCCAACTTCGTGGGCACAGTCCAAACCAGTCCCCACATGCACCATGGTCAGCATCAGAAGGATTAGCTCCAAGTCTCTGGGGCAGTACCTTTGAAAAAGCCAATCCACTGCTCACAGAATCAGCCCTAGCAACATTTGAGTCCTCTAGAGCCATGAGAGACAGAAGTGGCAAACACGTGCCACACTGTCAGCAGCCACTTACAGCCTGATGAGCACCTCCTGCAGCAGAAGAGCTGAAACCTCCCGCTCTCCCAGCAGAGACCCCAAGCACTGCTCCTCAGAGAAGGCGCACGGGAAGCATGGCTGACCTGGCACTCACCCTTGACGCTACTCTTTCCCTGGCTAGCATGCTCACAACAAACAGCCGCCACCGTTGCTCCGGGGACAGTCATCATGCCAGCAGGCTGCGACCCAAACACGCGGCCTGGGAGTTCGCAGGGAGCTTGGAACAACGGCTGCTGGGCCAGGAGCATCCCATTTATCTGTGCAGTGCTAGCTCAGACGTCCCATGCCAGCAGCGTACACGTCAAAAGGCATTTGCTGCTTCACTGGTAATTTGAGAACCGAGCACATGGGGCATCGCATCGTTCCACACCACTCGCTGTGATATCTCCTCTTGATGCCACAGTGGACAGCATTTAGGAGGCACCAAATTACCTTCTGTGAAGAAATAGCTGTGTGAGCACATTCCCCCTGCTATACTGGTGCCTGCTCAAGCCCAGAGTAAAGTAAAGCCCAAAAGGCTTCCCCAGTTTTACTTTTCCTCTAGTATAAGTGCAACTTAGCATAGAGGAAGATTCTCTTGGAGACTAATTTTGTAGATATTTGAGAGTAGCACAGCTTCTCCAAACAATTTAATTCACAGTCAAAAGACAAATTAAAGAAAAATAGAACTTTCTCAGAATCTCCGATTCTTTTGGTCAATGCAGGCTCCATTTACAGGCTTATATAAAAAACCACCAAACCTCCATTCTCACAAAATTGCAGTTTCTTTAAAGGTTGTCAAACTGTTCAACATTTTAATAAGAAAAAAGTGTATATTGTCGATGCACACACATAATAATCATCATAATAATATTGAACTATTAATATTCTGCCTAAAATCTGTTTATAGAAAGTACTTTCCCTTTTTCCACTTCTGTAATCACTCCTCAGCATAACACAGATTGAGTATTGTGACATGATTGCAGTAAATGGACCTGAAAATTTGTTGCTTCTTCTTTCTAAGAAGGAATTGGGTTTTTTCAACTTTAATTTTTAACAAGTTTGCAACATTATCAGCTGTTGAACAGATTTTTATGGGAACAATCAGCAGAGCATCACAAGGAGTCAGATGTGATGGCAACCATAGAAAGCACAACTGAAAACTGCATCCCAATTCAAGAGGCTACAAGAGAATACAAAAGGAAGAGTGTCCAAATCTTATGCCCACATGCACAAGCACACACTCATTCCTCTCCAAGAGTTATCTTTCTCCCAGCTCCCAAACCTATGTTTTTCCCACTCCAGGCTTTGCCTCTGCTTTCTAGAGTCAGGAGGTTCAGCCTTTTTTTTGTGCTCATGTTGCTCCAGCTGTTCCTTTGTAGAAGTTGCTAAGTGGCTGTGTTTGAAATTCAGACTTATTTCAAAAGAGCGGGCAAGTTCTGTTCATCAACACATGACAGTTGCACCAGGAAAAAAAAAAAAAAAAAACTTCAGGAGTCCTTTTCCTGAGTTGGTGCATGTTTAGACTGACCCCTGCTACCCACAGAACTTCAGCCCCCAAAATACTGCTGCTTGCAGCCTCACTTCCTGCAGGCTCAAACATTTCATCTGCCTGCTGGGATAACTGGGGATGTGACCATCTCCAGCAGTGGGCTTGGCCATCCAACAGAGCAGGATGCTGCTGCCCCAAACTGGTGCATGCCGCTCACTCAGCACTTCAGCTGCAAAGATATGTGAATAAAAGGTAGATTGTGAATGAAAAGGACACAGAAAGGTGCTCTGTGCCTTTGTCCCATGGCCTGAGCATCCTCTTAAGCAAGGGGAAGGGGGGAAAAAAAAAAAGGCAAGAAAAAAAAAAGCAAGAAAACAAACATCATTATTACTCATTATTACTGAGTTCAAGATGCAGGAAAATGCAACATCTTCTCCTGTCATAGTAACCGGATCTCATCATTTGCTATTTTGCTGCTTTGCCTCATCACNCTGCTGGCCCTTACCCTCCATTTCCTCTTGGATTTCTTTGTGACTGCACTGAAAGGGGTCAATAGCTCCCAGCTTGAGAAATGCAGCTTTTGAAGGGACTATCACCAGCATCTGTACTTAAAGAATGCCTTTTACTTCATGGCCCCCCA
>VWZN01020015.1:375248-415536 GCA_013396955.1 Regulus satrapa | reverse complement strand
GGGGGAAAAAAAAAAAGGCAAGAAAAAAAAAAGCAAGAAAACAAACATCATTATTACTCATTATTACTGAGTTCAAGATGCAGGAAAATGCAACATGTTCTCCTGTCATAGTAACCGGATCTCATCATTTGCTATTTTGCTGCTTTGCCTCATCACCTGAGCTGAGATAACAGAGACAAAGTAAGCTTTTTGCACAGCCCAAGGCGCTATACCATGTGGACCATGGGCTACCACTTTCCTTTTGCCTAGAGCTTGCACCGAAACAGAACAACTTTCAGCAAGGGGGGAAGAAAAAGCAACTGTAAGAAATCAATTTTTAGAAAGTATGTAATATTATGCNCAAAGCTTTTAAAATGAGAGCAGCAAGAGAAACTTTCAGGGTAAGGAAAAAGTGAAGGGGAGAAGAGAAACAGTGCCTATCTGCCTTGGGCTTACTGACACTTTCACTGGAATAAAGCTTGACTGGCAAAGCAGGGACAGGGAACATAAGCTGCAGATGATCCAGAGGGCTACGGATCATTACCCCTGGCTTTAGCCTCCACCTCCCCATCCTTTAAAGCACATTCCAAAACCACAAGAAGCAGCCAGGCACCAAACTGGAAAAGAGTTTCAAGTAATTAAAAACAATGGGGAAATTAGCACAGGACTCATTGAGTAGATCAAAGCTTTGCAATATTCCGTGTTTAAGAATTTTGTTTCTGACAAACACAGGCAATTTAGTCAAATTTTAATAAGCCTAATTAACTTATCGTGATAACAAAAGACTGGACCAGTGGCAAAGATTATATTTAGGCTTTCTGTTTGAAGAAATACTCCAGAAAAGCTATGGTATGTTAGAGCCAGGATTTATTGAGAGGGAGGAGGAACAGGATTGTAACCTCCTCCTTTAGTGCCAGAGGACAGAGCCCATGTGGAAGACTGGCACATGCCCAGTTTTTCAGAACCCCCAAGCTCCATTTCACATTGAAGCCTCATTCAAACATCTAATGGCAATTATATTGCAGTTGCTTTCTGTATTAGGATGTTATTTTTAATTCACTGTGGAATGGATGAATCCGTATGTCCACACAAGGAATTTGTACAGTTCAGCTGTTGCTGCACACTCCAGGTGTAACCTAGTCATCTGCATTCCAGCATTCATCTGCTTTTGAAACTAACTGTTCTCCCTAATAAACCTTTTCCAAATTTGAGAAAAAAAGCCAAAAAACCAAACAAACCCCTCCCCAAACAAACAAACAAACAAAAAACAGGTGAAATATCTAAAGAGTAGAGAAAGATACTCTACTTTGTATTAACTAAATACAACCAGCTGTGATTTTCCAGCTCAAATTTATTTGCTTTATCTGATTATTTAACTGGAGTCTTTCAGTAAACACTATAAGAAGCCCACACCATTCATCTAAGACAAGCCTGAAATTCATAGGAGGAAAGGTGTAGTGAGTGGCACCTCCAGCAGCACCACACACAGCAGAAAGGTATTTCATCCTACCAAATTGTCTGGGAGAAAAGCCAAAGAGACCAGAGAATGCTCCAGAAGCACTGAAGTAAAGTGCCTTTTTGAGCCTCTAGCACCACACAGCATATGACTTTGCATTTCCCTTTAGTTCCCAATCATACTATCTTTCTCACAGGCATTCAAATACATTAGTCTGTGCCTTATCAGATCCTGAATTAGGATTGCAGAAAAGCTCCTAAGTCTGAGAAATGCAGTTCAGAGACGTTTATGGGGCTGTAATGAGTACTGACAGATAAGCCACACTCATGCAAACACGCTCGCAACTGATGTCTGGTTTAACACAATACAGCCCTAAGCCTTCATAATACAGCATAGGAAACAGAATCCTCCCATCACCTACTACTAATTGCATCTGCAGCGGTCAGGGGTTGAAAGAGAAGTAAGCAGATTAATTCTATTAGTCTGTGCAATAGTATCCCAAGGGGACAAGGGAAAATCCCATCATTTAAATCAGGACTGATAGACGCTGCTGGGAACTATGTTACATACTAGTAAGGGATTAAGAGTTTGGACTAGAGGGCCTCATTTTTTCTAGATCTGGTTTCCATGAGTCATAGCAATTAGAACTGCAAGGATTTTGTGTTTGTTTTTTTCCACTTACAGATGACCTGATACATCTTTCTGAGTTGAAAACAACATTATTAAATTAATTTTTTACTAAATCCCTTCTCCACAACAGACATTCCTTTGCTCCCTTTTTGTAAAAAGTTTTCTGTTTAAAATAAGGTATTTCCAATATACAATTATTTTGGGACATAAGATCTAAGTATTCCTTTATTAATATCTCATATGTAACATTTTTCTTTTTCCAGCATACTCCTCCCATGCTTTTAACCTATATTTATCTCAACCATATGGGCAGTCTTGATCCTCTGAAAGTACATTTTTGCTGAGAAACGTTCCCCATGCTGTAAATACATTGTAAAGTTTCATCCCTACAGACATATCAGGCAGTGGTGACAAAGCCCCTCTTAAGCCAAATGAATGGAAAAAGTCATTTGCTCAATCCAGTGCCTCAGGTGAGCCTGAGGATCAGAAGCACTGTCTGCCTTACCTGTGTGCTGCTTTGAGGGGACTTTCAGGGAAATACTTGTTCTCCTCAAGAAGTCAGGCTGTACTGAATATGCATCGGTCAGGATCCTTCCTTCAGGTCTCTAGCACTGTGATTGAGGCTGGTCAACCTGCCAGAAACAGCAAGGAAATACGTGAGACAATACTGGACCTGAGGAGAAAACTGCCACCTTGTTATACTTCCTCCTGCTTGGGTAAAGACCAACTCTTTTTTATGCAGCTGAAGAAAATGAGGGCAAGCATCTTTCAGCGACCCCAAAGACCCTGTCAAGGTCAGAACTAAAGGCAAAATCTTCTTCCTTTATTTCCAGCTCATTAGGCTGACCAGGAAAGGACTTTGATGCGAAGGCAAGAAGAGGACAGGACTACTTCCAGCAAAATAGGAAAGAAGAAACAGAGTTGCTGTGCATCTTCCCACCTTGCTCCTCTGCACAGCAGAGAGGAGTGATGCCCAGGAAGAGGTGCTGTGAGTCCCCAGAAGGTGAGTTCCAGAACAGAGGATGGAGTAGTGTGTGGTAAAACACAGGTAGTTAAGTGTTTAACACACATACACACCCCCTTTCAGTATTGTAGGCAACAAACATGCACACATCTGTTCACCTGCTGGGTAGATGTTACAGTACCACTTATTCTGAATGGAAGGAGCCAGAAATTATTGAGGATTAAAAAAAGGGAAGATGATGGAACTAGGAGGCAGGTAAGGGTGAGAGGAAGACACCAGCATGTGCTCAAGGGGTGAAAGCAATAAGGCAAGCAAAACAAGGTAAATCAGAGCCTGCAAAAAGTCATGGAAGGCCAGTGGGAGAGGGGAAAGGATCATGCCAGATAGCGTCTGTTTTCTGCTTGCAGAAATCAGCCAGACACGGGGCACAGAGGTGGAGCCATCACTTTAACTGAGCAATTGCTCCTCTCTGGAGAGCAGCAGCAAGTCTGGATCTCATTCTCCCTGACAGCTCCAGTTCAGATATGAAGATGGCGCCATGTAAATCCATTTCATGATACTAATTCTGTCCTCTCTAGTCTACCTTGTTGTTTTGCTTTCTTTTGAAGCCTAAATCCTCTGCCCTGCCCAGCCAGTCCCTATCTCAGGGCCAATACCAACTGTCCATATGAAACATCAGGTAGCATCTCTAACCCCTCTCCATCACACAATGCTTAGCACCTCCTTCAGGATTAAGATGAAAAGCTGGGAGGGAAGGTCTTGTCACAGCAGCTCCACCCAGCAGCCCCATAAGACACTGAGACAGGGCTGCAGCAGGACATGTCAAGCTCCTCTTCTCTGTCATGCTGTCTGAAGATGACAGCCATACTGAGCTGAACTGTCATTTGTCAATCCAGGGATTACAAAGCCACCTACAAGCCAGCTGGAAAGTGCTAATGTCACACCAGACCACATGAAAGGAAATTCCTCCCACGCACAGGGTATCAGCCCTCTGTCAGCAGCTCTCTGCTCCCCAGCACAGAGGTGTTACTTCACACTTCTCCGGGATGAGAGAGAGGCTTTGGTGGGAACACAGGGGCATTGGTGAGGAATGCTCTGCACCCATCTTGCATGCAGTAGAGGGTCAGCATGGTCTAGTGAGCAGAGCAAGGGCCCACCAAAGGGTGCTTGGGCAGATGTTCTCCATGCCTGCATCTCCATTGCACTCTTTCAGCTACGGTTCATTCTCCCATGGGTGTCTGTTTTCAAGACTCTTCTCTGCTCTGTGCAACCTGGCATTTCAAA
This sequence comes from Regulus satrapa, assembly GCA_013396955.1. Taxonomy (NCBI): domain Eukaryota; kingdom Metazoa; phylum Chordata; class Aves; order Passeriformes; family Regulidae; genus Regulus; species Regulus satrapa. Next base: position 411,223 of record VWZN01020015.1, on the reverse strand, counting down.
TACACACATACCAGCCATATCCTGGTTTCTTTGAAGTGGAAGGGCAAATATTTGAGAGGTGCAAGTGCTTGTATGTAGAAAATGCACATCCATACACTTCTGCAGAGGATAAAGTGCCCGCTCCCTAACAAAACCTCATGCTATTGAACACAGTCCTAGTCCTTTCAGATGTGTAGTATTGGATATTAACTCCCAGCCTTTGAAGACAGGGAGAGGGGAAAAAAGCTCATTCAAGTTTGTACAGTGATCTGAAACCACAACATGGAAAGTGTCACAGGCAGGCATACAGAGAGTCATCAAAAATTTGATTTAATGGCATCTTTAGTAGTAATTTTCCCTTTCCATTAGGGAAGAATGGTCCTGTCTGTATAGGCAATCCCCATTCATCCCCTACTACTATCCCAGCTGATGCACCACTGTGATCAGAAGAAGAGAGCTCTAATATATCTAGGGGCACTAATAATTTATTTTGTCTTCTGTGTGTGCTTGCTCAGATGAGCGATTTCAATCATCTCTATTCACAAAACATTAAGAAACACAAGATATATCAGGTCATATAAGTCTTGCTGTCCAGTGGAGGATCATGATTCTCCTGTCCCCTCTGCTTTTTTTTTTTTTTTTTTTTTTTAAATAAGAAATCCAAAGGAAAGGTTCTCAGGCAGCAGGAATATTCTCTTTTCTCTCACCAGACTCCAGAAAAGTCTGTTGGAGAACAAGTCTTAAAGACTTGTTGCATGCATAGAGTCTGTCTGTTTTGTTTTGTTTTAAATGTGATTCCCTAGTATCTCACCAGAGCAAAAGCAATAGCATGTGAGAAATGTGAATAAAGAAAGTAAAAAGCAGGCTTCTTCTCCAAGGTTGATGCAGAGGACAGAGATGGACAGCAGCACTAGAGGATCCAACACTCCTCTAGCCCGCAGGTGAATTTTCAATAGAGGAGTAGCCACAGTGGACTGTGGATCATCTGGGCTCAATACATTTTTAATATAAAAACAAAAATAAACAAAAGCTTAATGTGGAATTTCTCCCGGTTGCTACCCCGGTCTTACATTCTCTCTAATCAGTGCTGGCTGCTAACAGAGACAAGACCCTGGATTAAGCATGACCTGACCCAGACTAGCAGCTCATGGGTGCTGCTCCCACAACACTGCACTGAGCCCCACACCCCTGGGGCTTTAGACGCTGTGGCTCCTGAGTTTGATTTAAGGGGCACAACTGACTCTACTGGAATTTAGTTTCTAAACAATTTTTTTAAAACCCAACCCTTGTCACATCTTTCTCCCCACCTCAATGTTTCTATGCTTTGGGGCCCCTGTGGTGGTTTATTTTGAAAGTGATTTTTTTTCCTCCTTTTATACTTGTACAACCACACACGGTTGTATAAAGTCACTTAATCAGGCATAAGCAACTAGAGTTTACACTACATACTGACAGACATCAGGAGGAACACAAAGCATTCTCATTTAACATTTTATGCACTAGAAATAACACCAAAACAGATGTAAAGCAAGCCAATTCCTCATTACTTAACACAACACAAATCTTTGTGCATTAAATACAAGTGAAAGGGAGCTGTGGAGTTGGCATTAGCATGACAGATGTTGAGATGAGCTGCACCAGAACTGAGTATCTCAGCCTGAAACAGTGCATGTTAAAAAGGCGTCTGCTTATTGTTTGATATGTGTATTTATTTACATAGACAGCTTGCTGACATGCTGAAAAGTTGGGGAGGGTGGTGTAGGTTGGTATTTTAAACTCTCAGCAGGCATTCAGCAAGTGGTTTGTTATCCTTTGGTCATGTTACTAGCTTCCATTTTATTGCTGAGTGGTAGCAAAAAGGGGGAGCAGGGAAGGAACCAGGATCCCCTCCACTGTGCAGACTTAACTTCCTTCCAGGAGCTTGCCCTTAGCACACAAGGCAGCATTTCCAAGCTCAGCCTCCACAAACACGTTGCCCCTAGGGCTCACCCTCCAGTTTCTGGGGCATCTATGCCTTTGATACAGACATGAGAAGAGCAAGTCAAGCACAGCTCCTTGTGCATAAAAAGAGATCTTTTTTAACAAGAAAAAAATATTAATTAAGTGGGTAAAATCCCACAGGTTGGAACAGCAGCTGAGGAATTATCTTCCTATCAGGTTGGTAATGAGGACTAAAAAACCTCACACAAACATTAACAGCTTCATATGGGCTCATTGGCATTTCAGATCAGATGTGAGATTTGGCATTCCCAGGAGCACCAGATGCAACTGCAGTTACAGACCAGAGTATGGGCAAAATGCATTTTGCCCTGCTGAAAACAGTCTTGTCACAATGTCTGAAAATTAAAGGTACATATCAATCTACAGGATTTTTTTTTCCCCACAGAAATAACACCCAGGGAGAATGTAGGTCACAACAACCCATGCCTCACGTTGATCTGACTCACCTCTGAAACCTGAGTTTAGATATATAAGTGTGTGAGAGAGCTCTTCAACATGCTGTGAGGAACAGCCAGCACACATCTGGGAGTTCATCAAATTACATGTTCAGACACTGACCCAACTCACCACCTTTACCCTACTGAATTCATACAATCATAGAATATGATTTGGCATGGGGTTAAACTCCTGGCTCCATGCAGGACATCTCAAGGGTCAAATCCTGTGCCTGGAAGTGCTGTCCAAATGCTTCTCAAACTCTGTCAGGATTGTGCTGTGACCATTTGCCTGAGGAGCCTGTACCTAACCACCCTCTGGATGAAAAACCCTTTCCTAATATACATAAACCTCCTCTGACTCAGCCTCATGCTGTGTCCTCGGGTCCTGCCCCTGGCCTCAGGAGAGAAGAGATCATCCCTGTCCCTCTATTTCCCCTTGTGAGGATGCTGAAGACCACAACAAGGTCTCCCCTCAGTCTCTTCTCCAGGCTGAACTGAGGGAGTGACCTCAGCCACTCCTCATAGGGCTTCTCCTCCAGACCCTTCACCATCATGGTAGCACTCCTTTGAACAATCTACAAGAGTTTCATGCCTTCCTTATGTTGTGGCACCCAAAACTGCCCTCAGGACTGCAGGTGAGGCCGCCGCCGTGCAGGGCAGAGTGGGACGATCCCTTCCCTTGCCCGGCTGGTGATGCTGGGCCTGATGCACCCCGGGACATGCTTGGCCTTCCTGGCTGCCAGGGCACTGCTGGCTCATCATCCCCTTTCTGTCAACCGGGACCCCCACGTCCCTTTCCTGTGGTGCTGCTCTCCAGGCTTTTGTTCCCCAGTCTGTCCACAGATCCAGGGTTTCCCCATCCCAGGAACAGAATCAGGCACCTGCCCTTGTTACATTTCATATGGTTGGTGAATGCCCACCTCTCTAATCTATTGGGCCTCTCTGTCTGAGGAAGAGGTCCTCCCAGTTTAATGTTGTTGGTAGATTTAGTATTCCTTCAAGTCCTGCACTCAAGTTTTTACTGAAGATGTTGAGGAGAAGGGGGCCAGGGATGGATCCCTGTGGAACCCCACCAGTGACCATATGCCAGTCTGATGTCACCCCATTCTCTCTTTGTGCCTGACCTGTGAGAGCAAGTTGCTCACCCATCACATGATGTGGTTATCCAGTTGTATGCTGAATGTTTTGTGAGAGTACCAAAAGTTTTGCTGAAGTCCAAAAATATTACATCTACTGGTTTTCCTAGATCAGCCAAGTTGGTTACCATGTCATAAGAAGAAATTAGGTTTGACAAGGACCACTTTCCTCTCATGGAGCCATGCTGGCTGTGACCAGCGACTGTGTTGTCTTCCAGGAGTTTCTCCACCAGGACTGCTAGCTGTTTAACAGTTAATACTCACAGTTACTATTTAATGCTAGCAATTTTTTTTTTTTTTTCCCCATACCCTGAAAGGGAAAGTCTACCTGATCTCAACCGATGACAAGAATGGCAATCATATTCATGGTAACCACTGCAATAGGGGATCAACACAATGAAGCCATGCAGCCTACTGAGCACCACGCTGAACTGTGACAAACTATTCAAAGCTACATTTCAGAAATAGTTTAACTTCCCTGGAAACTATGACAAAGGAATTTGTCCCCTCCTCCCCAAGAAAAGAAAGAAGAAAAAAAGTGAGCTGCTGGTCATCTTTCCAAACATGCCTCTGCACATCTTTCTGCCCCTTTGTTACCGTTTTTATCACAAGAGTCCCCTGAGGTCCCACAGAACACCAAGCTTCTTAGTGTGTGCAACATAAAAGAGCTCCATGCCCAAAAAGCTAGCTGACTAAATGAATAAAAAGCAGGGGGAAAAATAGTATTTCCCTTGTTACAGACGGGAAGCAGAAATCCAAAGAGATACTGGTGGTAAAGATCAGGCAAGAAGCTGGTGAATGAACTGGGAAGAGAACATCTTCAGTCTCAAGCTAATTCCTTCAGCGTGGAGATCACTATTTATTCCTTTCTTGATTTCCTGGTTTTCTCTGAAGTTTTTTCCTTTTACAGTTCGTAAAGTTCATCCTTAACAGCAAAGCTGACAGGCTACTGATGCTTCTCATTTCCATGGGGAGGAGATTTAAGGATTCTGATGTAAATAAGCACAAGGAATCCTTAGCTAACACCCAAATATTGCCCCAAAGAGGCCAAATGTCCCCCTCTTTAAATGACCAAGTGCTGGCAGGTGCCATGTTTTGAAGTTTTTAGTATACCTAATCATGGGGCCTTCAACTCACTGACTCAGAACCACTCAGGTTCAACCTCCAAGGTAAATGTTTCATATATTACCCATGTGTTCCCAGTCAGTAACCATTACAACCCTACCAGATGAAAAAAATATTTTGAAATTGCATGGAAATGAAAGATATCTCTTTCAAATGTTTCACTAATTAGCCAGACTTACCAAAGGCTAAGGATAATGGAGTATTTTCCCACTATGTCTGCCTCTCATTAATTCAAATGCCCTCTGTGCCCTAAACCTATTGGAAGAAACCAACTGCACTTCTGAGCAATAGGATTAAATTACCTGCCCCAAGGAAGCAGGTTGCCTAACAGAAGCATTTGCAATATTAATAGCTACTTCAAATAATTTTAATTCATCATTTAATAACCATCACTCTTCCTCAGTTTTTCTTGAGTGTGAAATATCTGTAGTGCATAAACAACAGTCAATCTAACTGGTTTTCAAGTTAATTTTTCTTGTTTGACTCAGAAATGATGTTTTCTGTCAGCCTGAATTGTTAATTTAGGTTTGCTACTGCTAGTCTCTCCTCTTTCCTTGAATAAAGGGCTGGCTGATCCCTGGGATACTGCAGCACAGCACTTGGGTTTTCACACTCAAGCTGTCACTCTATTAGCTCTGACAATCTGGCACTTTTCTATCCTACTTTTTAAAGGCTCTGATCTATCTCTTGCAGCTTTTTCCTCAGATTCACCTGAGAAAGCACGTTGACAATTTTGGGCAGGATGTTCCCAGAATTACAGGAGCATCTAAGGCAAGGAAAAAAACAGATATTCAAGGCAGCATACACTGTATGTGCAGCAAGGGTGTATGTCTATTATAGCAATTCAAACATCTGCTGGTAATGAGGTTAGTTTGGAAAGGCTTTGATTCCTGCCTAGGGAATTTAGTGCCGTTTGCTTGCTCCATGAGGATGCCATGGGCTTCCTCATGCAGTGTTAGATCCAAATATACTTTCATGTATTAGAGAGTTTTATGTATAATACATGTGTGTCTGATTCTGGTCTTTCACAAGGCTTCCCGGTAAAAAAGCTAATACAGAATGGAGCACTTCATGGAGTTGTATAGCTCTTCAACTCTCTTTGGAATGTGTCATTAGTTCTGCATAACTGATATCTCTGTTTTATCTTCTTCAGATCCTCTTTCTTTAAACAAACTCCAGATTCCCCCACTCCCAAAAAAATGTCTCTTAAGTCCTGATTGTTTTTCTTGAAAGACACAATAATTTTAAAGGGCTTAGCAGGAGTATTTCAAGAGGAAAAAGTACACAAAACCCAATAATCAAGTGATAAAGGCCAAAGAGAAAGCCACAGTCAGTTATGGAAAAGGACATGCAATGTTGTTCCATTATCCTCTTGAAATGAAGAGTTAAATCTAGCAAAATTCCATTCCAGTGCCTGCTACTCCACCTAAATCCTCCCGACCACAGCAACAAAGCCATTGTATAGCACACATCTTAGCATTTTCATCATGTTCCGAACACCTATCACATGGTTCAAAAGTTCTGGTCCTCCAAAGTAATGAAACTTTTGATGAGCACATGAAATCAAATTGCTAAGTGTGAAGAGAAAAGAAAGTTGATTTTCCAAGACATGGAGGAAACTACCCTCTCCCCTCAAATCCTTCTCTATATTCCCCATGAGCGGGTCAGTTCTCCTTGCCCACGTGTTACATCATTCCTGCATCACCTCAGTGTCCAACCTTGTGCTGTTCTTCACTGCTTCTTCCCAGAGTCTGAGGGAGCTCTGGCTGTGCACAGGTACAAGTAAGCCATGATAAAGTTTTGCTTTTTGCAAATTACTGAACTCAGCCTCTGTATAAAGGCTAGCATGGAAGAGTACAACACAAATACATCACCTAAGTCAAATCAGAGCAACTTTAAGAATTCTCAGTGAGTAAACTTCCTTGGAACATGCAAGCCAGCAAAGTCACACACCACACATGGAAGTACAGTTTAACTGGCTTGGATGGAAATCACGTTGTCATTGAGCAATAGGGCTGTCTATGGCAGAAAACTGGGTAAAGGCAGAGCTGAGCCCTACAGAAATAGCTACTAGATTTTCAAGTACCAAGAATCAGATGCCAAAATGTAAATACTATTAACAAGCTAAATCTTAAAGGCCTCAAAAGGGTTTGCTCTGCTTGCACAACAAAAAGGCACCTATTAATGACAGAAAGCCTGTAACTGAAAGGAATTAAGAGCATACAGAATCAGCCAAACAAAGAGCAGCTCAAGATACAGAAGAACTCTAAGTTAACACCAGGCAAGGACATCCATCCATCCTATTCTTCTCCCAGAAAGAAAAAAAAAATTGTCAAAAGAGGTGTTTTTTTCTTTTTCCTTTCTCTGTATGTTAAAAACAAAACAAAACAAAACAAAAAAAAAAACCAAACAAACACAAACAAAAAAAACCCAAAAACCAAACACCCACTTTCTGACTACCAATCTTCCAGGAAAGAACAAATCTGGAATTCAGTGTTAAAAATGGTCAAAACTTCCAAACTTTTCAATGGCCCAAAAGAAACATGACTATCAGTAAATGTATTAGCAACTCCAGCACCTGTTAGAAACATAGGGATGAGGTAACTGCTTCTCTAGCTAAGGCTCAATTGTATGAGCACCTTGTAGCCATTCTGTGTTGTGTGGCATTCAGCAGAATTACAGCACATCAGAATAGACTGACTAAGGAGAAGGCAGGTATTAATTTCTCGCTGGTATTTTCTGGTGATGGTGCTTTTAAAGACTCACACCAGCTTTCATTATTAGGGTATCTTCCCTATATGCAAATGTTTTTCAGCAGCAGCCTTCCCGCCAACCCCTCCCACTGTTTTTCTCTTCTGTCCTCTCATTCAGCTGTTTGAAGAGCTAGTAATCAAAAACAGTGCAGCATAATGGAAGTCGCAAGTATGGAGATGCTCATGCAGTTTAGATCAAGGACAATTGTTGTTATTATATGGCACAATACTCTGGAGATTCTGCAACAACACTGGATGAATCCCAAAGGAACTCACAGAACTCGAGAAATGGGATGCCACCCCTCTGAAAGCTGCAGAAATCAAGCTCTTTGGCTCACTGTTGCAGTGTGTCAGCAAAGAAACATCTCTCCCTAGCTTTCCCAGTTATTAATACAGTTATTAAAATGTGAGACAATGTTTTCTGTTGTAAAAACACCGTCTTGCCAGAGAATACCCTTTTGGAGGACTCAGGCAATTAGAGAAGGAGCAATTCTAAGCCTGGAATACAAGAGAAAGAGGAATACCAAGGGAAACTACAATTCCTTTGAAATAGAGGGCTAAACCCTGTGTCTGCAATAGGTTCATAAACATATCCCAAACAGATGTACAGACGCCAGCTCTACAAAGCTTTAGAAGTGGTCAGTGGTTTGGGGATGCATCAGTACAAATGTCTCAGTCCGGGTGTTCAAGTCTCCTGAGGCAAGAAATATTTAGCTGTTTCTGAAAAACCTGTCCCTCTGGAAGTGTTTCGTATGAGCCAAAACAATCTGAGCCACTCTCAAAATTGTAGATGTCACTGACATAAATGGTGGGACTTCTGCCTTTCTCATTAGCCTGCAATTTTAGAAGTGTTCCCAAAATGCTGCACATGCTGACTGCCTGTCTTTCCAAGCCTGGTCATGTAATTGTCTGTAGAAACTAAACTGCAACTTTTTACCAGCCTGAACAAAAAAGAAGGGTTCTGACTCCGTTTTCCTCCTGCCATGTGGGACCAAGGGCTATTCCTTCCAACTAAGACTCTGAATTCTGTTTTTCTATTACAACACTGCTTGCAAAGATGTCTTGAAAATAACCATGGCCTTATCTTTTGCCTGACCTGCCCCTGGGCTTTTTTTCTAGAATTTCAGCTTGATTTTTTTTCAGCATTTCAATAAAGGGCACATCTGCAATTCAGCACTTTGCACCAGCCTAGAAACAGTGAAACTGAGAGTAAGGGAAAAAGAAAAGATGAACACTACTTGTAAAACAGTTTGGCAAAGACAGTGTGAACTAATATAAGCCTATTGGCCTTACAATTGGCAATGGGAGCTTTTACTACTACTTATCTTTTGACTACAGCATTCACAAGAATCTAGAGAAGGCAACATCCCAACTAATTTGGTAGGCATTGCCATCAGGAAAACATGACAAGGAAACAATTGTACAAAAACTCTCTGCTGCATTATTTCTCTTGGTCTCTTGGGCCACACAAGCACACAGAAAGGCTTCCAGATGAGCTGTGGCATAGCTCCTAAGAATGCTGCTCTGGACAGACAGCTGTATTTCATTTTAGATGGAGTTAGGTGTTTAAAGGCCCTCAGAAAGCAGCTCTTAGCTGCAAGATGCTGAAGAGAACTCCTGCAAGGGGAAATTTTGTTGCTTTTGACTCACCTGGGGAAAGCTGCTGCTTGTAATCAATGATTACTTAAGTCAGCTCTAATGCCTGATTAACAGCTGGCAAGATACAGCAGTCTGCACAGAGCTCAAGCTAGGACCATGGAGGAGCTTTCTATCAGAGATATGTTTTTTGGTGCATGGAAAGTGAGCCCAGCAACTGGGAGAAAGGACAAATCCTTGGGAGGCTGTGGAACTTTGCTCTTCCACACCAATGGTAACCAAAATTTACAGCCTTTGAAAGGTTTCTCAACACTTGCACAGCTCCAGCCCATCTGGGCAAATTTTCAGACAACTCTTCCAAGGCACAAACACATCAGTCTCAAGACAGTAATGAGAGATGTAGCACACATATCCCTCCCCTAAGTTCACCTCAAAGTGAGATTGCCAGGGTTTTTACATGCTGCTAAACCATTCAGAACACTCCAGCTCCCAGTTACAGCAGAAACCAGCTGCATTTAAATTCAAGGCAGGTGGGAAGGAAAACTAAGGTTCAGGCACCAACCATCCCAGGTCAAAGCAGTCATAGCAATGCTATGGCACAAGTGTTTACAGCTACAGGTTTCTTTTCCTCTTGGGCCTCACCTCAGGACCAAGACAGGTGGAAGAAGCATTTGGATCACTTTGGGCTTTGCTTTCTCAGGGTCTCCTCTGAAAGGCTGCCACAGTGTCCTGCTGGAACCCAGGGCCAGCACATTCAGGGATCTCCTTTGACTGTCCTGTCTCCACAGGTCACTCTCTATGCAAAGGGCTCCTGTGCCAGGGCTTAACTGTAAATGAGGAGGGTCAAACAAAACAATCAGTGTCAGCTGATTGTTGGCAACAGGAGCTGCCAACCAGTAAGAAAATAAAGCCCTCACTAAAAGCAATCACAAGATGCAGGAACTATACTCTCAGTGCTCAGTTAATGCTCCACAGGGCCCTTCTCCACTTGCAGATCTTTCCAAAGCATTGCAACCAGAAACTCCAAGCCAGACAAGAAGTTTTCAAGGCAGATATTAAACATTCATTTGTAATAAACACCCTCCTGAGCCCCAGGGACCAGTAAGAGGTGTAGGGAAATACAGCAAACAGAATCCAGAGAGGCCAGCTGCCTTGTGCTGTAGTTATTTGAATATGTGAAGAAAAATAATAGAAGTGTGTTCAAAATGGTCCATGTACTAAGCAGCAGCAATGTGAGGCTTTTTGGGTTTTTTTTTTTCGACACCTTAGTTCTTCAAGGGCAGTTTGCCCTTATCTCTGAACAGCAAGAGAGCATGGTTCTCACTGTTATTTTAGAAACGTGTACAAGAATTTCAAACATGCTCTCCACTTTCCAGGGCAGTCCTTGGACTTGGAAACATCTCCACACTTGCAATCATTTTATCTCTACAGAGCAAGGGGCAGTTGGGGACAGCAGGGGAAAAAGGGATCTGTGAGACCACAGAGCAAAGGCTGGGACTCATAAAAGCAGCTAGCTATTGCTCATTTAATGGCTCTGGTTTGTCCAATTACTGTTGATTTTAGAATTGATTTTATATTTATGGTACTGTGGCTTTAAACAGGACTGTGGAGTTCTAGCAACATATAACTAGAAAAGTCTTGCAAAATCTGATGGAAGGACACATACAAGGCATTCTGCAACCATCACTGAAGGTGGAGCCCACTATATGCAGTTTCTATAGGAAATGCTTCTAACAATGTATGTGTATAAATTTTTGATAAAAGTACTTCATTTCACATATGCCAAAAAAATTTAAATTATTAATATTTTGAGATCATAGAAAGAAGATAGGCAAACACAGTGAAACTAATAAAAATGCAGCTGAGCACATAGCTGAAGCTTTACAGCAAATTTGTTCATTTATGGTAATGTCCACTGTGCATTAGCATTTCCATAAATACTCTGTAAATAAGATTAAAAAGGATTGTTTCAGTTTCTGCTGATAATCAAGTGCTAAAGAATGGGTGCAGAATAAGAATTTTATAATTCAATGCAAATATTCGTGGAAGAAGCTAGATCCTATGAATTATAAGCTTTTAGTCAGGGAGCAGAAATACTATTGTGTGACCTATATGTCAAAATACGAACTGAATCGTGCAGCTGGAAGCTGAGCACTTGAATACCAGCCACTGAATACTAAAAAGGAATTGCTTGTAAACAATCAGCAAACCAAGAAGCAATGTATGAATAATTTCAAATAACTCATACAGTTGAAAAGTCAGTAAGTTATTTGTAGACAATTTGCCAATAGAAGAACTCACATAAAAATGTATTTTAAAAGTTCTACAAATTATCATGCAGATATTAAAAGAGCATTTATGATTCATCATGAAAAGACATAAGTAATTATACCAGGGGTTGAAAAGGAATTTTCTTTCTTGTATTAAATTCTATAACCAATCAGGTGCATTAGAATAATACCTTTAGTTATAATTCTGGTGATCCCCAAGGCATAAGCCATTAGTGTGTGATGGAGGCACGATGATGAGTAATCTGATTCACTCTCACCAAATTTGAGCAAAATCTGACGTCAATGAGTCTGTGCTTGAATGTACTAATGCCATTATTCAATCTCATTCCTGCAGGTGACCATACCAGATAACAATTTCATTCTCTTGATTTGGAGAAGAGCAGTGACCTGCAATTCAATACACAGCACAGACCTCTTTAATCCTTTAAAAATTTAAAACACCTGATTTGCCATCATTGTGCAGTTGGAAAAAAAAAAAGGGAAAAAAAAAAAAATAAAAGACCAGAAGCCCTTCCAGTGATGTCTTTTCCAAGAGCTAAGAGCTGCAGGACAGGGATCTCAAGCTGTACATGACAGCTGCAAGAAGAAGATTTGTGACCTTCCTGCACTGCTAAATCAATTATTTGTTGAATTATCCCCAATCCTGCACAGAGAGGCAGCAAACAGTCACCAATAAGCCTCAGTCTCCCAGGTTCACAGCAGTAGCTCTGGATAGAAAATTCACAAGCCTCGCAGTTCATGAGGAAAACAGTAGCTTATGGAATACAAGGAAAGCTGTTCAACTTGACGAGACCTGCTCCGGGAGCAAAAGGAAATACATGTTTAGAAGGGTCTTATTCTGAAGGAAAATTCCTGGAGCCACAGCTCTTGCAAAAAACACTAGGTTTCCTTAACCTAGGAACAGTAATATGGCAGGTAATAAAATGGCAGGAGCCAAAGTTGCTGCAGAGATATTGCAACCTTTCAAAATTATTTCATCATTCTGCTTCTCTTATCGATTTTGCATTTCATTTGATCTTCGTTTGGTTATTACACCAGTTCCTCTACTGCTGTAACAATGGAGATCAGTACGTGACATCCTTTGTTTCACACAGAAGCCTTTGCTTCCTTCCTCTTGACCTGAAATTAGGAGTACTGCAGTGGATGGTCCAAGTGGAATGAATCACATTGACTAAATAACCCAGTTTGCTGAATCACAGAAACCAGAGCAGCAGAAGGGCGGAAGCAACCTCCCTCCCACACAGTTTGAGGGCTTTGGGATTCTACATTGTGTCACGTATCTTCATTTATTTGGGGTTCTACCACCTGCACCTCCTAAAAAGTTTAGATTCCTAATTGTTACACTTCAGCAGTGCAACATATCTCCATGTAATTCTTCCATGAATTACACATTTGGGGAAATGTTAACAGCTATGAGAATTGCTGCATTTCCTGCATGTTTTATCAGTGGTCTCAAACACCTGTACTGTTTCCTCCAAGTCAGGTACTAGACCAGATGAAGAACTTGTTCTCGGGTGTACCTTGGTATCTCCCAAAAAGCAGGAAGCCAACCTAAGTAAATGGTTACTTTTTGCTAAATACTGCTTTTCCCTGGAATTGTACCTCTCCATGTCCACATGAGCTTTACTGGCAGTAAATGTTACAAGGACAGATTACAAGGTGCATTAGCACATCTATGGGGTATAACAAAGCCTTCAAACAAGACTGATATATCTGGAATTGAGAGTGAGACAAAGTAATTGAAAAGGACAGGAGAGCTGACAGAAGTATATTTTCTGTTTGGTTAGGAATCCAGAATTTTGCAAGTGGCTCTGGCACATTGTGTAGTCAAGATTAATCACACTTCTGCCATCACTCAATCAGGCTCCTGTGATGTCCCTTCCCTGGACACTCTCTTCTCCTGTTTGGGTCAGCAGTTAGAGGAAATCCTAGGAAAACAAGCTCTTCTTTTGGGGCTGTATTTAAATGAACAGACAGCTCCTCCTGAGCAAATGCCACTGTCATAAAGACATCCAATAATTTTTCAACATTTCACAATGTGTTTAAGGAGGAGAGGTGCTGTCAGGCTGAAAAGCTCAGGGAGCAGGCCACTAGGAACCAGCCACACTTCTTGGGGTGATTGACTTTAACTCTTTTCTCTACAATTCTTGCCCTCCTACCTCTCAGGATAAAGTATTAGTGTAGCTGTTTCACACCCCCCAGCTGTAGAGGCTGGGCAGAGTTAGCCCAGGAACCCTTGGAGCTCTCCCAGCCCAGGAAGGGCTACAGACAATGAAGATCCTAACCTCATCCTCCTGCTAAACTGAGGAACTTTGCTGTCATGAGAGCGCCAAGCCAATATACCACAGTTTTGGAGACTCACAGAAGATGTATCTTTTAAAAATTAATAAAAACACCTTTCTTACTTCTAAAAAGGAACTGTAACATCACCAGGAAGAGCAAGTAATTCTCAAATGCTTTACTCTGTCCTAGAGAAACTAACAATTTTATTATCTCTTCTCTCACCAATGTGCCCCTAACCTATCCCAGCTTCACAACTACATTTTCTCCAACAGATGGTCTAAGTGATTAACATAAATTTACTAAACTTGGGGAAAGTGTTCTGAACATATATTTATTTAGTTTCAAAGGCTGATGCTTCTATTTCAGATATGAGAAACCACATTTACATGTTTAAAAGACTGTCTCCTCCAACAGTATCAATAGACCTAATAAAAGATCCAACCTACTTTCCCTGTCAACCTTACCCAAGAAACTGACACTGATAGTTGTGTTGCAGTACAGCTCTTCCCACTGAATATGCTTACATGTCTCTGCCAGCCTGTGTTCATATTTCAGTCAATAAAGGATAAAACGCTAAAAGCAACAGCTTCCCCCTTGAAGCATACCGAAACATTTTCTTGCTGTAGCATTTGTATTTGCTACCAGTACAGGTAGGATTGTGTCTTCCTCCTCTTAGGCCAAGTGCTTAGGGAGGAAGGAAGGGATCAGCAGGAGCCGAGTTTGCACTCACAAGCAAGAGGTCTTGCTTTCAAGTCCTTTGTACAGTATTTTTAAAGTATTGATGGAAACTGAAGGTGGCAGCTGGTTAACATCCTCTAACACCACTACAGAATGGTTTTATCCAGAAGTTAGCAAGAGCCTCATAATTAATTGAGGCTGCGGAAGGAATGCAGGCAGACTGACTAATTACCTCCAATATTCTGTCTAAGACACTAGCTGTTGGAACACGTGTTAGGGGATCTCTAGTGCTCACAAGCAGTCAGGATCTCTGTTTCATGTCTCCACTAAAGATGCATTTCCAAATACCTAACAGAGCTCCCTCAGCCAGAGCTTTCACTCTGTGTTGTATTGCTACAGCCATCACTTTCCTTTACCTCACACAGCACAGCCTTGCTCAGAGCTGCCATCCTAGCAGCTCTAAGATTTACCTGTTACCTGCTGATCAGCAGGAGAAATCAACTGGGAGTACTGAGGGCAGTATAAAATAATGTCAGAATTGCTATTGCCAGCCCTCCAAGCTGGACATTTACTTGGAAACAATCAGAAAATCATTCTTGCACTGAGAACCTTATAAGGTTCAGCAAAGCAAGCACAAGGGACGTGGAGCAGGAATATTTTAAAAAAACCAAACAAACAAAAATCAAGAACAAACTAACAAATCACATCTTTCAGTGGAAAGAAAAAAAATAGCATATTTTTAAACAAACCTTAATGCAGCACTGGCCAAAATGCCTGCTGAGGGTACTTATGCAATAAATCACCTTCTAATTTCTGCTTAACCTTGTGACCTTTAAATCTGTACGTGGAAAACTCTCTGGTTAGAAAAAAAGTAAAAGGAGATATCAAGTTAAATAGTTCACCTGGAAAATATGCAAGAGGCTTAAAAACTACCAGCCTCATTTCCCCAGATTAATCTGCAGTGCAAACATGAAAATGCTAATGATTTATTTCTTACCCCTTGGTACCAACTCCCTCTCGGTCTCTTTAAGACAGAAAAATGAATAATAATAATGATGATAATAACAAATTTATGTGCTCTTTTCATCAACAACTCTGAGCTCTCATTTCTGACTTAGTATTGAAACATCAAAAACAAACTCCCCAGCCCCCATCCCAAAGGGTGATCAATGATTCTTTATCACTTATAGAAGATCTAAAGAGACACTTATTGCATTTATTATGTTACAGTCACCAGCACAAATTCTTTTCAAAACATCATAATCCTGTGCATGTGACATTTAACTCCCCAGCAGGTCCATTTGCAGTCAGGTTAATAACCTTCATATTATGTAGGTAAAGGAAGATTAACTCTGAATATGTTGAAACCAAATTTATAGTGTGATACCTCCTCCTTTTGTTCAGTTCTGGGCCCTGCTGGCCTCTACCTAGGACTTGACAAATCTTATTTGGCATTGCTGGCAAATGCTTCTTGATTGAGCATCTGGGATCAAAGAGGGTCTTCTCATTTCCTCCCACTGCAGCTCTGCTGGTCTAGTCTCACTTTAATCTGTCTTCCTAGTCCAGCAGAAACAGCTAGCTAGCAAGCAAAAATAATTAATTTCCCACAAGAAATTCAGCTCTCAAAGACTTATTTCTAAGTTCTGTGTTTTATCCACCCTGACTTTAGAGCAAAAAATGTTTCAGAACATAATACTCTATTTCCAAACTTCAACAGGCACCAGAACTCCTATAAACTAATAAAATCCTCAATATAAGATGGAAGAGGAAACTCTAAATATCACTTTTCATTCTTAACAAAAGGTAGGTGTTTTTTCTCTCCTGTTTCTCCATCCTGAAACAGCACCCAGCAGACAGGGAAGCACAGCTTGTTCCATCCCAGTCAGGAAACCCTCAGAGCAGTGGCCTCCCCTCAGGGCTGTTCTCCTTTGTGCTGATAATGTGTGGGACATCCAGGGGCAGGCAAGAGCACCAGGGCTCATCCAGCACAGCACGGAGACACCAGGAGGTGGGTGGGGAGGAAAAGAAATAAGGGATAAGAGAAGAAGGCAGCAGGCCCTGAAACTCTGAAGTGCTTTAACCTAATGAGAAGAGGATTTTGCAAATAGCAGCTATGAACCTGCTCAAAATCATAAGCATCTGAATGGAAAACATGCTGCCAAAACCCACCTGCCACCACATGTAGAGCTACCAATCGCTCCTCCCCAAAGGAAACAGGAGCCTTGTACTTCAGGGAGTCAATCCTGTTTCCAAAATGAAACACTGATATTAAACACCTGATAAACCAAACCCCAAATAGCCATGAAACACAGAGCCATACAGAGTCAGACTTCCAGCTCTCTACTTGACAGAGGCCACCAAGGACAAGTCCTTGCTTTGTGTAGGGAATAGACTCCAGAAGCAGCCAAGTTATCATTTTTATTTGGGTGCTGTCAGGAGTTTTGAGCTGGATTAGGCAGAATCCCTAATCCTTTTCCTCCATCCACTCCAGTCAGATCCTGGACTGCCAGAGATCTATTTTCAAGGATGTCTAAAATGAGATCTGAGAGGTGGAATTAGAACTTACCCTAGTCACCTCCTTAGATGACAGGATGCAAATTCACTGGCACCCTGGGGATGGACCAGATGAGCACTGTTGCCTGATACAGACACAACAGCAGGACTTGTGTGGGCTAGAAAAACAGGGGCCTAGGTAGACAGGAAAGAGGGCTTTGCAAAGAAACCATCCCTTTCTGATTTTCAGATGTTGAGCAGACTCAAAATCCTGTCACATTCCACCCCCTTCAAAACAAAGGAAGCTGGAAGGAGGAGAGGTTATTTTGTTTATTATTTGATTGCCTTTTTTTTCCCAATCACAGGCCTAACTGATATTTTCCAGCAAAAAGTTTTTTCTCAGATTAAAACCAACCAAACAAACAAACATTTCAAAACTTTAAAACTCTAATCTTACCGGGTTTAGATTGTAATATTTTGACTTTATAGAAATTCAACAGAAAAAAGTGTATTCCCCTAGACCTCAAAATAATTGGGAAGAAAAGACTGAGGCATTTAGGCAAAATGTGTATCACTGGCTCAAACGAAACTGAATAATCAGCAGAGCTCCTAACCCCAGGCTGGCTGGAGGCCTTCCTTCCCCTAGCTTAGACACTAACTACAGTCACTCATTATTATTCAGCACTGGCTCAGCACAGACAATACACACACTTAGCATTGTAAAAAAGCAAAGGAAAGTACTCTTCCTGCCTCAGTGGATTTATTTTCTAAGGCCATCAATCTCATCCTGACACTAGGTACACGTGGCAATCAGCAGATAGATAACTGTCAAAGCACTGCATCCTTTTTCCCTTTTTTATACTAAAGAGAACACAGCTACATTTGGTGACTCTTTTATGAAAACAAAGCTGGTCAAAACATTATGAATTCAAACTTCCTCTCAAAATGAGAGAGGAAAAAAACACCCTGTGGTAATCTCTCCTGATTTTCAACTCACTCTACCTGAAAAGCAGCTTTGAAGAAGACAGTGTTCAAAGAATATTTAGCGCTAACAGAGTACACCTTATGAGAAGCCAGCAGAGCTCGAAGCATTCTAATTTTCACTTGGTTGAAAGAAGGAGCTGGTTTTAATGTGATTGCTACAAAAGCAGAGACAGGAAACCCTCTGCAGGGCGGCCATGAGGCACTCCAAACTTGGTAGATCTAGTTGCAAATGTCTCTTATTTACAGGGATAGGACTAGGTAAATGGAAAGAATCTCAGTGCTGACTTAGCCCAGGTAGTGACCTTGCTGTGACATGTCTGTCACACCTGATTGACAGCCAAGTGCCAGAGCAGTCCCCACGGCAGCCGCAACTGCAGGGACTTGCTCCATTTGGTGGGCCACACCAGTGCCACGCCATGCTGCAAAAGCAAACTTAAGGTCTTCGTCTGATAGGAATAAACAGACCTGGGTTTTTTCTCCAAGATGTTATATCTGTGACAATGTGCACACCACAATGAACACAAGGGGAAATCTACCCTGAGGGAAGTGCTTTAAACATTTCTTAAAGGAAACCTGCCTCAATTCCCACCTAAGGGAGCTGGAAGAAGCAGAGATTGACCCGTGTATGCAGCCACAGCAGCTGACTACACTAACTATCAGATCTGTCCTTTATGGATATAATTTTTGAATGCCAAGATCACCACTACAAACATCCATCAGTATAGTGCAGTCAGAATGTGAGCAACTTCCTGTTGTCCCTGAACACAAAGTCTCTTCTCGAGCAATTTTTTCCCATCCTGTAGGAATCATTCAGGTGATTCAGCTAACAGCTATGCTGAATCAACATGGCTGTAAACCCCACATAGTTAAATTCCTCCATTTCTGAGGCAAAACATCTAATGACTCTATTTCATGGAGAGCAGAAAGGAATAGCAGAGTAACTAAAAAGAAAGTATTCTGCAATGCAAGGAAATTTCTATCCCACTTTGGTCCTTGTTCAAATATGTAGTGTAAAGGAGAGACAGACCAAAGAAAAGAGAGAGACATAGGTCTGGATCAAGCTCACTGGAAAGCCTGAAGTTTTTACTCTCTCACAAGACACTGGATTTACTCCATGGCAATTCCTTCTTTCTCCCCTCTCTTTCATATGTTGTCTCTGAATTTGAAAGATTGCCTAGCCCCTTCTGTAGCTTTATGCCACTTCACCCTAGCCAACTGAGGCAGAACTGAGTTGAGTTTGATGCCTGCTCTCTTAGCACAAGCACCATGGGTGCTTCCAAGCACTTTAGAGAAGATGGGGACAGTGGTTATTATGCCCATCAGCATCTTCTGGAAGAGGAGGATGCCCTTTGGAGTCTGTGGGCAGTCACATCAATGTGACATCACACCAGTATGAAATTGTCAGTTTAAAAGTTAAAAAGAGACATAGCCCAGCACCAACATGCTCCACAGGTGCAGTCAAGGGGGAGATAGGCAGTAGCTGAGCAGGTACACACAGTATTCCCAATTTCTACCCTCCTCTAGGCAGCAAAAGAAGAGACTCTTAGGCCTCTGCCCCACCCATATCTCTGCAGAGAAAATACAGTGGGTGCTGCCTGAGCCCAGCCACAGCCGCCTGAGAGAGGAGAGCCATCAGAGTCACCAGCCCAGGACAGAGCTGAATTTAGGGCTACATTCAAACTGTGATTTCAGGTTTGCATTTGGATCCACGCACTCCGGGCAGCAAACACACAGGCGAGTCTCCGGGCGCCAAGTCCTGCAGGGAGGCAGCACGGGGAAGGGCCGAGCGCTGCTGGCCGGGCTCCATCCCTGGGGCCTGGAGCCCCAGCTCTGACGCAGAGCTCCATTGTGATCAAGTGATCTCGGGGGAAATGCTCGCATCCGGGCAAACATCCCTTTTGAAAATCCGAACCAATTACTAAGCCCTTGTCTTTCCTAGCAGGCTAAGGACACAGAAATTTAGGGTCCAACTGGCAGTGTAGCAAATCAAGCGCTTGTTAATCATCATGCCCAATTCAAGGACAGGTATCTTCTAAAGGTGCCTTGAACAGAGTGAGTGCAGAAGACAAGCCTCCTTTCCATCTGAGGGTAACAACATCCTCCAGCTCACAGAGCTGAGCCAAGCACACCAGAAGCCAGGGTGGCAAATGACAGCATTATGCATCAGAACATGAATTATGTAAAATTATGCACACAAACACATAGGGGAGGAGGACATCCAACTTCTCCTCCCAGTTGTGGCAGACATTAGCTCTTCAGCATGCGCTTGCAAACTCCTTAAAATCCTCAAAGAATATCTTTCTGGCCTTGCATATTCCTATCTCCTCCCTGCACTCCCTTTCACANCAAACTCCTTAAAATCCTCAAAGATTATCTTTCTGGCCTGCACTCCCTTTCACGAAAATTTCTTATAGCAAAAATAGCATACACTACAGAATAGAGGCTGGATTTCTTCTTGCTGACTTCAGTTTCACAACCCTGTGGCTCCATTTGCTTTGATGGTGTCACTTCTGCTTTATGAGGGAGGGAAATCTCAGGTCCCCAGGGTGCAACTCAAGCACAACACTGTAAGTGTTTTCCTGTAAAGTGGTTCAGTCATACTCTCAGAAAATAACTAGAGCCAAGAGTGATTTTATAAGCTTAGAGGAAAGTGTTGCCAGCAAGATACAATGGCACGGGTTGTGAAAGGCACAAAACACCATCGACACCCTTTACTCGATGTAGCAATCTCTGACTGATGGCATCTGTTAACTTTAGCAGACTTTCTCCTTTTAAAACAGATAAAAATGAGTAAATTAGTAAACTGTCTTGACAAGAAACCCCACTTTCCATGCCTATTAGACCTTAAACCCTTCCAAATCTTCTCCAGCAGCTGCAAGCATCTTCCCAATATTTTCTGAGATGCCTGTTGGCAGGCTGCACAGCAAGACACAGAAGTCTCTAAGGATTCCTGTCTCTCTCCTTGCAGAAGTAAAGAGAGATTAGATTTGTCAAATGGGGATAAGAAGTTAACGGGGCCGATAAGGTTAGACATGCCAAGCAATTTAGCAAACAATTCTGGAAAGAACGATTAGATCTGGGCTAACTAAGTATGATAAATTCTGACTTTAACCCAATTACTTACAATTATTTTAGACGTCTGGGAAGAGCTGAGCACTACAGCATTGTAATCAATGAATGTGCATGAAACTGAGCAGGCTCCATTCCTCACTCCACCCTCCAAAGACGTAGGAAATCAAGTTGAACAGTTCTTGAGAAGAAAATAGATCTCTGAATTCTTCTAAACCTAAAATCTTTGTCCTGGTCATAGACAGGCTTTAGCAGCAGGGAAATTAAGATCTGTTCCTAGTTTTATTTAATTATTTTTAATTGCAGAAAATAAACTTGTCTCAAAGTCTTCCACGGTGTGATGTAAGTAAGAAGCCAATAAAGACAAATGCTTGGTTTCTGCTCTGTCTGAAGAAAGCCTTTTCCCCCTAAAAATGTCATCAACAGGAATAGTCAAAAGAAAACATTTGTCTTAGAGAAATGCTCTATTTCTTTTTCTGTTACCTATAATCCAAAAACCCTGAGGTCATTTTCTCCTCCAGCTGGTGCCTCCCCACTTTCTGTGGCTCTGTACCATCACCCTGTAAGAGGGAAAGTCACCCCTGACAGAGGCCAGCCTGAGGTCTGGAGTTCACTTAAGTCATGCAGTCTTAGTGCAAAGATCAAGGAGGGTTTGAGACACAGACCACTTATATCGGATTTAAAAAACTCTAGATGGGAAAAATATACTGATCTCTTAGCTGCTCACCAATGCATGACATTTAATAACAGCAAAGACAATAACTGTAGGTTAGGCCAAGAAGTTTCTCTGTCAAGTTGGCTTTGAGGTACATGTCTTCAATAATAAACTCATTTGCTGCTCATGTTTTCATGCTGAGGGCCTTATCCAGAAGGAATATTGCGTCTCTGTTTTTCCCAAAGCATCTTTCATTTATGTCATGAAACATATCAACCTAGATTTTTTTATCTAATTTAATTTGTGGTCCTGGCTTGTCCTAGCACCAAAGTATTTCTTCAGTGTGTTGTTAAAGAGCATAGATACATTCACACAAGCCTCAACAAACTATTGTGGACAGGGAAGTTCTTGGGGAAATTGCTTGGAGAGGTTTAAAAGAAATTAGTACTCTTTTATTATGAGGACTCACAGAACATGAATACAGCTCCAAAACATTTTTCCTTTCACAAAAAAATTCTGTACTCTAGGAAAAGCCTTGAAGCTACCACAAACTGGCAAACTGCAGACCCATGGATTATTTTGTAGAAAAAAGTATGAAAATATTTTTATTGCATGCATTCAGAGCTACAGTGTTCTTGAATTATGCCGGATGTCTAAAACAGACCTGAATGTAAATAGGATGTACCAGTATGGCATGTGTTAAAATTAAATACAAAATATATGAAAGAAAAGTTTGCTTCAAGACTGTGCACTCCCTTCCTGCACCAGGAATACCTTAAGGTACTTTACAGTATCTTATGTGTATTCTCTCTTTACAATGTTTTTATGAGCCAGGGAAACAGAAGACAGTACAGGGAGCATCTGAACAGAGCTCAGAGGTCTCTGGCTGCCCAGAAATCCCTGCACTTCCACTCTGCAACCTCATTCTTGGTCTCTGTGTAGCCAGGGTAGCGCCTACCAGCAGCCCCACTAAGGAGCCTCTTGGAGACAGTTCTTTATTAGTAGAAGCAGAACTCTGTGTTTCTAAGGCTAAATGACTTCCAGGCTAAGACAGCATGCAAAGAGTAGTAAGCAAAATTTCTCCAAGTCAGCTGTGATAGACCCTAAAACAGCACTGTGATTCTCAGTTGTGTGCAAGTACACAGATTTAATTCAAGACCATCAGCAGAAGATAAGAAGGGCTAAAGATCTAAGGACCTGCATTTTTCCTAAAGAGGTTGCTTAAAGAATTTTGGCTGGCAAGCAGGTGAGGGAAGAAAAACTTTGGATGGATAGCATTAGTTGATTTTATATTTTGTAGTTCAATCATGGTCAGAAATCTAGCTACTGTAGAAACATAGAACATACTGAGCTAAAAGGGATACATATGGATCATCAAAAGTCCCATTTCTGGGTCCCTCTGGGGTGCTGGCAAAACTGAGAGAAGAAATGAGTGTGAAACAGAACTAGCTAGAAGAATTATGCAAGAATGGACTACTGAAATGCACAAGTAATGCATTACCTCCAGGAAGAGGGGTGTGGCATTAAAATGGTGTGGGAAAGAAACCAGAAGTGATGAGTCAGCAAATAATCGGTTAAAACCTCTAGCTTTAGCTGTGAGGCCTGCTCAAAATCATACTTGGAGCAGAGCCTAATTCTCTCCAGCTGTTCTCTTCCACCACAAACTCAGGGGCACTATTTTGACCAAAACGGCTGGGCAGACCCAGGAGAGTCCTCTGAAAACCCTAGAAATATTCCCATGAGAAACAAGCCTAATGAGGCATGCAGCTCCTCCTTCATTCCCCAGCTCACCGGGTGACATGGACACCACTAGTTCTGCTGGGAACCAGTGCAGCACCGCAATTATTTCTGTTCTCTAAACAAAACTCTGCTGGGCTTGGGTGACTGGATGCTTAGAGCCAAGAAGCAGGTGGAATAATTTTGTTTGGCAGTGATTCAAATCTGACAGTGTCCCAAGGGACAACAAACCCAAGCCATGTTCAAGAGTTTAACAACACTCAGTCCAAGGCAAATTATGAAGACCACAGAGTGGTGTGAATTGAGAAGCCCCCATTAGGCAGCAGATGTGTGAGGAGTTCTCCTGGTAGGGCACAGGCAGGCACAGCAGGTGCTGAGAGGAGAAGAGAGGGGCAGAGAAAGCTGTGCTGGCCAGCTCTGCCCCAGCCACCAGGATCTCAAACCCAGCCTGCCACATGTCCACTTGGTGCTGGCTGGCAGTGAAGTATAGCTGATCTAAGCTGTCAAAAGCAGTTTCTTTATTAGCACAACCAGAATGTCATCTCTGGCCAGCATAGCTCAAAATACCAAATAAAGCTGATTTCAGCACCAAAGTGTTTAACTTGTCTATGCAGCCAGAAAAAAGGGAATAAAGAGAGCAGTCTCCAAAGGAATTAAGCCACCTGTAACCCTGCTTATTGTCATTTAGAGCGTTTGATGGCTCATTCAACTAAGGTCTAAGTATCATTCTGCCCTAGCCCTAAATTCCCACACAACATATCACATTTGCATGGCCCACAGCTTCAAACTTTGCTATCAACTGCTATGGATCTGTTATGGACTTAGGGATTGTACCCATAGGAGAAAATTATTTTTGGTAGGAGGTGCTCAAATCCAGAACAATGGTTCTGAGGCTGTTTGGGCCTCTTCATTCTGCACCTTGTTTTGTTGAACTCTTCAAGGACATTGAAGAAGACATGGGCAGGAAAGTAGGGAGAACTACATTTAAAAGAATTCCTCCTAAGCACCAGCCCCTGAAAAGAAGACTAGGATATTGCTGCTTATAGGAAAGTAGAAATGAATGCTTTTGATATATTGCTTTCTCAAAGGATTAGAATAACTTTCTTTTCATTACACATGAAGATTTATAGTGGGCTCTAATTCCCTGCAAAGAGCACAGAGAACTCCATAAAGGATGGACATGGAAACTATGCAGACAAGACTGCTGTTGGGTTAACATTTACTTTAACTCTAATTTTCTGGTGACACATACAAGTGTTTGAAAATAATAAAGGTTGTCAAAATATTTTCTATAATAAACTCCTACGCGCAGCACATGTACAAGACCAGCACAGTTTCCTACCCAGCTGGTGCACTAGCTGGTACCAAGAAATTATCTGATTACTAAGACACCATTGCAGCTTGTGTGGGAGCTTGCCTTCTCACGATGGGCTGAAGCATTGCCCTTCCTTGTCCTTACATCTCTCTTAGCACTCACAGTGTCCTGCATTCTCACAAGCGGCGGCATTTGGGAAGTGGACGATTTCTCGTGTAAGGGTAACTAGTGATCCCAAAGTTATCAACTACCCCAAAACCAAGGCAGGGGAAGGCAGTGTGGCTCTGTAAGGAAGGCTGATGTATAATGCCTCTGGGGAAAGTGTGAAAGGCAACAACAAGTCACAACTCCCCCGCTTTACTCCACACGCATGGTTACATGAGCAGGATGCAAGGGTATGGGGGGATTTCCATTTTTGCTAAACACAGCAGCAAGACAGGAAAAAAAAGAATTTAAGATGTATTCTCAGTTTGAGAATAGCAGGTTCATTTCCACTGCCTCCTATATCTGGCTTGGGATACAAGCTCTGGAACAGGGATCCTGAGGCTCTTTATTTCAGACCTTCATTTTATGCCTTAGTAAATCTTCTTTCCTCCTCCTTCCACCCAGCCACCTCCCCCCCCCCTTTTATTAATTGGAGATATAAAAAGAGAAACAAACAAAAAAGTCCTCAAAAACCCGTAACAGGGTGAGGCGCCCGTGCTTTCTGCCATAATAACATTCTCTAATTAAAACACAAAGCAGCCAGGGCTACAGGATTAATGGACATGGTTTCCTCTTTTCAAGTCTTGCCTGCTGACAGATCGCCTCATTCCTTCCTTGCTCTTGAACCTCTCAGGAAAAAAAATAATCCAGTTTGCTTATCTTACAGTGTGGGGTTGCCATGGAAACCGCATCCCCCTGTGAGATGCTCTGTCATAACATTTCAGCACTGTATGGAAGGCTTAAAGACACAGCATCCTCTACTCTGAGGGCTCCTGAGCTAGCCAGAGTCTTTGCAGATGAGCAGCTGTCAAACCTAGTGGAAGTCTAAAGTTGGAAGGGAGAGATAGAGAAGTAACAGTAGAAATAGTCACTTTCCCAGTTCTTTGCAAAAACCCTCTTCTTGCATTGGCAGTTAATATTGACCAAGAAGTCCTTCAGTTTGGTGTATGACACATTTTGCCCTTTGGAGAACCTGTCCCCTGACAGCCTGTTGGAAAAAATGAGTGCTGGCACCAAACATAACCCATCATTCTACCATGGGGTAGCACAAAGCACCTCTTTAGTCAGGGTTTTATGTCAGATTAGTCTTTGAGCCCTATTTTCTCAGTCCTTTTGTAAGAAAGGAGGGGGAAAGTAGCAAGCGCAATAATTGCCCATAATGGGAACAGGCCTCCTATAGCCTGCTCCTTAATTACAGGGATGGCTTCCAGGCTGTAATCACTAGGGGTCCAGATGGAAGTTCTCCAAGCTCTTTGAGGGACAGAATGTGTCAGTTATTAATTAAACATATGAGGCAATTAGCCTCAAAACTTCGTAGTAAATCACTACAGCTGTGTTACTTTCACTTTTTCCTTTGGTGAGTGCAAGTCAAATGCACAGTGCATTTCCCAAGGGGGTCACAAAGTCTGCAGCCAAAAAGCATTCCCAAACAAGACCTTTGTTGTTGGGTGGAAAAAAGTATCTGCAGAAAGCTTGTTTTCAGAAGTCAGCTACTTCACAGTCACATCCCTCATGAGAGAGGATGGATTCTGTGTATGAAAGCTATTCACCACTCAAGCTGTCTGTTGTGGAAGGCAGCTGAACTCTCTCTGCCACCCCAAATAGCAGCCTGGAGTTGTTCTGGTACAGCAGCAGGAGGAAACCATTCCTGTGATTGAAGTGGCCCATATTCCAGCATCAGCTCTCAACTGTAATTAATTGCTTTGGACCTTGTCAAGATTTCTCTCTTGGTAGACTCCTGCACATATAGGACCCTGTTGCTGGTTGGTCAAAACAGCTTGAAAATAAGATGCTGTGTTGCAAATCTTTGTCTATCTCCAAGTTCAGAAACCAGGCCAAAACCACCACAGTTGTTAAACCCAGTTAGTGATTTATTCCAGTATTTGTCTTCGCAGACAAAAACTCTCTCAGTCACATCAAGGCAGCCTGACGTCAGTGCATTGTTAGTTGGCTTTTTACTCCGTGGTTCACTGCCACAGTTGGAGATTCTATCAACTACAAAAACCCTCAGTTAGTTTCCCTACACTTTTCTCACATGTAGCTGACAAAAGATGCAGTAAGTCATAATTGACAACAGTAAGAACTGGGTGATGACCTCAGTCCTGTTTTACTCTAACAGAAAAAGAACTTCTACCCAATTTTACTCTAATATATAAAGAACTTTGACCCTTTCCTTAGAAGTTTTTAACATGCTTGGAGAAAACACTTTGAGAAAACCCACAGGAAAAGACGGAGAAGAACAACACACACAGGCTGTAATCACATGCTGCAAGTTCCCCCTGGTACTTGACAAAGTGCAGCAAGAGGAGTCAAGGAGGCTTCTTTGGAGTGAGCAGCCACTGGATTCTCAAGAAGGATCAGTGATGATTGCGTGTCCAGCCCAGAGAACACCGCAGCCTGAAGGAGAATTGAGCCCACTGAGGGTTAAGTAAGTTGGGGAAGGACACACATATCCTCCTGCCATGCAAGAGGATAGAACAGAGCCAAGAGCACGCCAAGTGTGCCTTTAGTACACTTGAATTTAACAAGGTGACAGATGACTGATGTGCAGAGTAGCAAGTACTTGGTGTGCAAGCCATTCTCATTTATAAATTTATTTTTCACCTTCGCTCAAGAGGCCAGATATGAACAAAATGAAGGGGTTTTCTCTGGCAAACCAGATTAATGTGTTGAGCTTTCTGTGACAGAAACTGTATGTCTATCTCAGCCGTGTCCTGGCATTGAAGCTCCTGTTTGACTGTCACATAAGCAGAGACATTTTTGCAGATTTTTTCTGAAACTAATTCTGTCAAATTAAAACTAAAATACTAAATAGTGCTCAAAGTAAAACCTTTCAGAATGTTTGCAGTGAACAGAAAGCAAAGCAAAATATTGTCTTTGATTTTAGAAGTCTGAGTAAACTTCAAATGAATGAGTTTACAGTGGATTTGCAATGTCTCTAAAGTTTTAGGCTTAGAAAAGAGTAGATAATAGTCAATACATGTAGCCACACACATATGGGACTTTTAATAGGGCACTGTCCCTACTGTACATTGGAACAAACTTCTCACTTTTCTGCATAGCCAGTGCCATTCTCAATGTAAACTTAATAGCATTTGCTCAGCACTCCAAAGAAAACAATCAGGAACTAAGAGAGCTTCTGTTCCCTAAGAATAGAAATGCACCCTAATTTAATGTATTTAAAGAGTGTTCTGGAAGAAGAAAAAAACAAAACAAAAACAAAAACAAACAAAACCAAGCCAAAACAACAAGAAAAAACAAACACAAAACCAAACAAACACAAAACCAAAGAAAATTAACAAAACTAATAAAACCAAATAAAATTCAAAAAAATTTTAAACCCAAACAAACAAAAACCAAAACAAAAAGGAAAAAAGGAAGGAAAAAAGGAAGAAAGGAAACCTCACCTCCAGGAACTAAAGCATTTATCTCATTATAAAAAGGGGGAAGAAGGGTCTTTAAGCATACAGAAATTTTAAGCTGGGTTTCTAAACTGTATGTAAGACGTCTATCAGCCCTGTCCAGAGTAGTCAGAATGTTAAAGTAAAGGGGTATTTTCATTTTCCCTAACCAAAAATAATTTAACATTAAACTTAAAATATGAAAGCGATCTAACTGCACCCTAAACCTTGAGGGTCTTTGACATTCATGAAAGCAGGGAAGTTGTTCTGTATACAGAGGGTTACCCAAGAGTAACCTGATAAAAAACAAACCTCAAAATCAACTCAAACATCAAACGAATTATCTCTAATTAGATATGCTGAGGATTTTTTCAGCCAATTACTAAGGTCTTGATGATCTTTTCTTAATTCCCAGGGCTCAGGCTGGAACAACAACATTACACATTCCGTGTGTTATTGGAAGAAGTCAGGAAGAATTAACACAAATTGCTTCAAATTCCTCTTAAGATACTACATCTTGTACTTACAAAAAGGTGGAATTCAGCTCTGACCAACTCAGAACATACTTTCACTGCCAAACATGCCCCAGGAAAACTATGGCCAAGGACCTTCAGTCTTCTGGAGGTCACTGGCGAGGTGTTACATCATTTTGTGATGCACAGGGAGACTGTTTTTGTCCTTCAGAGCTTTTTTTCTTTGGTAATGGTTCTGGACCTCTCTGCCTAATTGCATTCACTTCATCTGTGAAGAGAGATTTATAATGGAACATAATTTTGAGGGATTAACTTTGACGCTGGTACATGGCCCATGCAAAAGTGACAGGAAAAAAATTATATTAGCTGTTGCTCCTGCCAAAGAATAACAGAGAAGCTTATTACACAGGCAATCTAACTCCCAAATTACTGCTGATTTTCACCCCATGGCACTTTACTGCTGTTGATGATGAGGAGCAGCAGCAAATATGAAGCAAAAAGCCATCAGGAACCTAGCTGCCAATTTTTCTTATTGAATGGGGTGACCAAAGTCTTTGTTCAGGTACAAATCTCAAAGGCAGAGAGAGCTAAAGACAGAGCACAAAAATTACTGGAGGAATTAGGGTCCTTACTGAAAAGTTCTTGGGGAACTTCTAATTCCAGCATTTCTAATTCAGAAGCCTGGCAGAGCATTAGTCTTCTCTCTTCCTCCCTACTACTGAAGAATTCTCCTACAAATTGTGTCCAAGACAAATCTGAATGCTTTCAGAACCCACAGCCCCACTTTGTGCTGAATGCTTTTGAGACACACAGCCCCACTTTGTGCCCCACTGGCACTCCTATCTCTGGGAAGCCAAAGCTTCACTTGAAACTTCGAGATATGTTGTGCAAACCATGGAGAGCTCAGTAGTAATTATAATGGCAGCAATCACAATCCCACCTGCAAAAAGATCTAGGTAGGAAGATGGGTCTACATCTAAACTTTCTCTGCCACGATTCTCTTGGAGCAGAGCTCAATTGGACAGGACATTCACTTGGAACAAGCTGTGAACTGTGAGGCTTCAAATACTGCCAAGTGCTTGTGATTCACCACTGGTTTGATACTACTAACAGACCTAAGCTGCTGCAAGCAATGGAAGAGAAATAAATCTGGAAAAACAAGATAAACTGGGCCCCTTTCTAGTATTCAACAGAAGAAAGGAGGGTTCTTTAGCATCTGTCATTTGAGAAACACCCAAAGGCACAAGCCAGCCTTAAATATTCACAACATGATGCACTTAATAGGAAACAAGGCTAGAAACTCTGCCCTGGAAAGACCATGACACGTTGTAACCAGAAAGTTTACATCTGGCTTCACTTCAAAGGAATCCTGACTCCCCAGATCACCTGAACCGTTTTTCTGTTCACTGTGTTTTCCCATGTGCTGTTGATGCCTCCCTGTAATTAGTTAAAAACTTATTTCCTCTCTCCAGACCTTAGCGTTTTAAGGAGAAAAGGCAAATTCTGTGATGCAAATGTCCTATAGGACTCAAGTGCCCATCTACACAAAATAATTTCTGCTGAAGTTCTCTTTCCAAAGCAGGCTAGCATCTTCTGCAGCTCTCACTGAAATCAGCTGTAGTTTTACCAAGTTCCAAGCTGGAGTCATCTTAAGAGAAATGGTGAGTATGTAGGTAAAGTTGGCCCATAGTTTGCACAGATCCTCTGAGGATTAATCCAACCAAATAAAGATCTTATCATAGATAATTGAAGCCCCATTAAAATGAGTCAAATCTCCCCAAACATCTAAGAGGTTACAAGTAAAATATTTCATCTTATTCTTTTATTTTCTGCTCTTTGGTACTATGCTTCCCACATAGGTTTGTTGCTGGCCTCAACAATAAATCTCTCTATGTAACCTCTCTTAAAACTATTGCTTAGCAGGACTTGTTACCCCTGTTCAGACTATGCATGGCTATTCTTATAGCTGAGTAGAACTAGTGTATGGTGAATTCTCAACTATCTCAACATCTCCAACTGCTACTGAAAGGCAGTGTAGCAGTTGGAGGCGTCAAGGGAGAGATTTGTCCTCAGATGAACTCGGATAGAAGAGCTCCTCAGTCACATCATGTACTCCTGAGCATGGCAAGACCAGGCTGACAGTCTGGGCCTGACAGCTCGGTGACATCTCTTGTGTTCACTTGTTAATAGAGTCTAGAAAAGCTTTTTATGGCAGCTGACAGAAGCCATAGTAGTAACTTAAGATAGGTTCATGCTACATTTATTTTGTTAGTCTTTGGTTTAATTAAGTACTTCCATAAATTTTCAGGGTAGACCCCACTCACCAGAGAATGCCCAGATTAGACAGGGTATCTTAAAAGATTGATAGACCAGCCTCGTGATTTTGCTAAAGAGTGTCTGTGACTCACCACTCTGAAAACTGGTAGGTCTGTCCAAGGTCCAGCATGAAGATATTTATATATTTCTATACATATATTTAGAGTTATAGCTTCAGGAAATCATTACTATGAACTGAATAGGCAGAGCTGTGGGTGCCAGATGGGAGGGTAGCATTAAACAGGGCAGATGGAGCCATTAGCTGAGGGAGCAGGCACAGGGTTATATCCTGCACTGTGGGCACTGCACAGGGCTAGCGCTGGAGAAAGGAGCAGGTAGGTACTACAGCTCATCAACCCCTCCAGAGAAATCTGCTACCAGCCTCTGAAAGTGTGCTTTTCATAAATCAGCCAACAGCTCCTTAATGTGCAGCTTCACCCTCAACATCGCAACATGGGGAGAGATACATCCAATCAGGGATGGCTCCCGAGTTCTATGCCAGCAGAAGTAGCTGAGTAAATTACAACACTCTCCTCAGGAGCATTACAGAAAAAGAACAGCTGGAGACAAGATCCTGGAATATGAACGGTTTGCACAGAAACCAGATAACAAAGCACAGTTTATGTATGTAGAGCTGTGGTGTCTGATAACATGAGAGCCCATTAAAGGACCAAGTGGTGCCAAAATATGCTTCAAGTGAAAAAACAAAGCATAACCACCCAAAAAAAAAAAAAAAATATCCTTAGCATAAAGCAATAAAGCATACAAAGGGGCTTTCAAGACCACAAGCTCTACTGCTGGACACTGATATTTGTGCCAAGTGCAGCAGGACCAAATCAAACACACCCCAGTTAGGTCCGAGTAAGGTGATATTTGTGTGAGGATGCAAACGGGCGCTCTGGAGGCAGCAGGATGGCCACACCATCCTACATATCTAAAGCTCTGTTTACCGGTTGTTCAGATGCATTGTATTACTTCCAGTTCCAGAAGCACTTTTCTAAACACTGTCTCTGGCATCTCCTCAGTGCAATATAGGCAAAGGTAAAAACAGCTTTTCCATCTCTTCCTATTTCTCTTCCTCTCTTTCTGCAAGTCTGTTTCTCTCGTACAAAGGACAGCAATATCAGTTAAGTCATCCAGCAAATGGAAAGTGGTTACAGTTTCTGCTAAAAGGAACACTGTAGCCATGAAACTACCACTCCAATTAGTGATTTGAAATCTAATGGAGCGGGAAGCAGCAAAGTATGCAATAAAACTTTTAGAGAATATCCACACTAAGCACACCAAGCACACATTAGGCTAGAAGCAGCTGTGGCCACACCAAATTCAAGGCCCCCAAGATGACATTTTCCTGTGCCTGAAAGAACCTGCTTCATTCAAGGTCCTTTAAGCCTGATTGAATCAGACAGTCTCAGCGGTTCTCACACACAAGCCATGCAAGTTCAGCAGCTCTAAGCACTCTCTTCAGTGGTGTCCCCTTGCCCTTTGAGCTTGCTTTAGGTATCACGCTCAAAAGCTTTAGAGCTCCTCAACCTACCCAAGGATTCAGGTCTGACTGAGCCAGACATCATCTCTCCAGCAGCAACACCACTAAGGGCATGTCCTGCTTTCCCTGCAGTGCTGGTGATTGGAGCTGGGAGACGGTAATCTAGACCAGAAATTGGGAGCCCTCACTAGCAATGCTGGCTCTGGCACAGACCTTATCTACACAGCTGTGCTTTGGCAGCCCCCACAGCAGCCCATGGTACATCCGTGTCTCAGTTTTCTCACCCGTATGATGGGGGAGCACACATCATTTCTGTATCTCACTGGAGTGCCGCAGTCAGTACCTGTGCTTCGCTCGCCTCTACAAAGAGACCAAACAGCACATTTCCTCGGGTAAGCACATCTAGAGACAAGCTCCAGTCCCAACTTGAAGGATATATGAAAAGCTAATATCTTGGAGTCTACTTTATACCCACTAGCAAAATCCACCTACTCCTGCAATTTGCTTTGAAATAAGGCAAAAAATATTAATTGTTCAGATTTATTGGCTGGAGCACCCAAGAGTATGCATTCTCTACAGACATGAACTTGTTCTGTCCCAGGGCTTGAGAAAATACCAGTTTTGCTGGTGCACGGCATTATCCTCAAAAAAACTTACCACAGCATGCACTACATGCACTTGCCTGACTAAACTTAGACTTTAAATGAGAACAACTATATTGCTGTGAAAAGCCCAAGACACGCCTGAGCAAGTTATCTCCAGAAGATTTTCCTGTGAACATCTAACAAAACTGAAGTTTACATTAAATATACACTGAGGATTTTCTCTTTCTTTTGAGGGCAACCAACATCCAAGTTCCTCTGCCCCAGGAGGTACTGGCACAATCCACTCTGATTAGACTCAGAAGGGGGAGCAAACAGACAATTACTCTGATAAGAATCTTATCTGAGGACAGAAATGAGATTAGCAGCCTAACTGCACTGATTCTTACCCAGATACACTGTTACATTCTGACTAACCCAGCATGGGATGGAGAAGGAATTTCGCTACTTAGCCTGTGGCAAGTAAAGTGAGGTGCAATTCTTCCCCTACTAATCCTTTTCTGGCAAAGGGAATTATCTGTTAGGACCCAGTGGCCATGAACAATGCTGGTTCCAAGCTAGACATGTTTCTGATATTTCAGCAGCTGAGCAATTTCTTCCTTCTAGTTTCCAGCTGTTACACAGAATCTTGTAAGCAAAAAATTGGCTGGGAGTAAAATTGGCTGGGACCCTTCCCTGCCAATAAGGAACAATTCCATCCTGCTGGCTCTCCTGTTACTTAATTTTTGCAAGTCTGCTCTCAAAATTCTCAGAAGGTACAAATTAGCTTCTCATGAACCTAATGACCAATGCTGTGGTGAAGTCCTCCATAAACAGTTTTGATTTTACTTCTGTAACTTGATCTCATTGTTTTTAGTTATTCCATTTAAAACATCCAAATTAACTCCTGTCTGCTGGGTGCTTATATCCTCCACATCTCTGGAACAATGTCCAGTAACAGACAGGGCAGAATGGCAGGGCATTAACAGAACTTCTCCAAGATAAGGATCCCAAATAAATCTGCATTTTAATCCCAGAAAGACAGATAATTGATACAGTAACAGGACAGAAGCCTAGCTGCTCAGAAGGTGGCTTGCACCATGCCTATACCAACAGGTTTGCACAGGGGTCTTGTAAACATTGCCTGCAGTGGACACCACGCCCCAGTGCTGATAAATCCGGATGCTGTGGGCTCTGCAGCTGGGGGAATGTGCCTGTGGAGGGGGTGGGTATGCCGACAGCAACAGTGCTACAAATGTTGTATCTCTGATACTGTTTAGTGAACTCTACCTTGCGCAATTGCAGGAAGAGGTCAAAGACCAAAAAAGCCCCACAGATTCACCAGAAATGCTATACCCAAAAGAAATGACAATTTCTACAGTCTGGGTAAATCAAGCTGATGGTGATTTGGAAACTGATAAAAGGCAGAGGGTTAAAACTTTCTTCATGCAGTATATGACAGCATCGTGCTTCAGTATTTGCAGTTTTCTTTACACATCTATTTAGACTAAGATGAATAACCTTATAAGCAGCAGAAGAAATGGGCCAACTGCTGTACTTCTGCTTTGCTGATCTGAATTCATGGCATTTAGTTATAATCCTTCATATAGGAAGTTTATTTATACAGACAGGGATTTTGGGAATTCTGCAGGATTAGTCAATCTACAGCATTCTCAGGGCATGAATTTTAGCATCAGAATTACACTGCCTGGATATTCAATGCCTAGAGTAAATATTTGGGTTGATGAAGGTTAAACAGATTAGACAAGATGAAGCCAGAGTTCTCTGCTTATTTGCACAGAAGCTTAAATATTGCTGCTCTTCATTTAAGAAGCCTAATTTAAAAGAAAATCCCACAAAAGCAACAAACAAAATATACTTACCCAACCTGAAGTGAGATAGCACCAAGATTTCTATCATCTTCAGCCTGAGTAGGCATGTGACAAAGCCACACACTGAATCACAAATCTCACCCTCCTTGGCCTCCTTATGGGAAACATGCAGAGGAAACAACAGCTTCAGCGCAAGCTTGCTGCTCTGAGTTTCAGCTGCACCAGGAAAATGGGATAAACAACCCCCCTCCCGATTCTATTCAAAAACAAGAGGGAAATAATTGGTGTGAAAACCATTTTACAGTTCAGTTACACTTTTGTGATGTGAAGAGGCAGTTATGCACAAGGCTGTCTGGGACCTGATCATGTCCATAAGTCCTACTGCGGAGAGGATTTCCAAACATTCCCAGCGATGCCACTCATCAGCTTTCATCAAAATCAGTAATAAATTCCCATCCAAATCCCCAAGGCAGGGTTACATTAAATCCAATTCCTACGCCCACCTGCTGTATCCTCCAAGCTTAGTGACATTTTTCTGTGTCATATCAAGTCCCTGATCATATCAAGCCATATCAAGGCCCCTCCACTGTCAACAGGTTTTGGACCAGGTAAAGCGCTAGACACAAAAAGCAAAATTTTGATTTTACTCTTTGATAGTCACAGAATAACACTGAAAGCAAAATGACAAGGCAGGTATGGCAGCAGGTACAGCTAGCAAAATCTAGAAGTTTGAGGAGGAACGGCCAAGCATTAGTTCACATTTCATTTCCATTTGCTCAGTTTCAATTTCTGAAAAAAATGTATTAAAAGGAACAGACATTAAATTATTTTCTATTAAGGCATCAAGGAAAAAAAAAAAAACAAAACACACTTGTGTCTAAATTAAATGCCTCTGCAGAACACTACTCTCACTTGCTGGATTTTCACCCTTCACTGCTTATGCATCATTCAGCCCTAACCCTACTGAAGTTGTATTTTGTTTACCACAGTCTCAAGAAAATCTGTGTACAAATTTCAGACACTTTAGAGGAAGAATTTCCACCAATCCACATTTACTCTGAACAGATGTAACATTCCTAAGAAGCTCTCAGCTGACTGCCTTTGAAGTCTGAAGAAAAAGGGAGGGGTGGGAGGGAGCATATTTTAAAAA
>VWZN01020015.1:354642-375218 GCA_013396955.1 Regulus satrapa | reverse complement strand
AAAAAAAAAAAAAAAAAAAAAAAAAAAAGCTCGACCTTGAAAGCTGCATTTCTTCCCTTAAAAGAAGTTGTCTCCAGGGACTCTTGAGCAAAATAAAGAGCAAATTCTCCAGATCCTTATCTCATGTTATTTCTGAGAGTGTTCTCTTTTGTTCCTTGGCTCTTGTCATATTTTGGATGAAAGGACTTTCACAGACACAGCACGTGTGCAAGCAGACCATTCACCATTTCAGATCTGTGCCCTCCATGCCAGGCCAGGGCAGCTCCTCCCGCTTCAGCTTTTCCTTTTCAGGAAAAGCACAGCCCAGCCTCAGACCCAAGCATGACAAGAAAAATTTCATGACAGGCGGCTTTGCTAAGATGAGTTCTGCAAAGGTAAAGCACTGACCCAGAGTGAATTCCCATGCACAAAAGCACTCTCACAGCCAGTCCCACCTTGTGATGGGTCAGTGTCTGGACAGCACTCACACAGCACTCAGACTTGCACACCGACAGCCCTCGGAGCTGTGACCTCTCACACAGCCGTGGCTGAAAATATTATTTCATCAGACACAGCTTGCACTTACCCCAAAAATGTCAGTGGGGACTAAGTTAACTTTAACATGGCAAAAAGGGGCTGCTTTTCCTGTTTGGCTTCTCTCTGTCTGCTGCCATGTCTTCGGCGTTCCTCTCCCGCTCTCTCAAACTCAGCTCCTCCTCTGTTAGGCTGCCCTATTAACCTTCTCCATATCCCACCCACCCAAATTTGCACATTATTAAGCATCCAGAGCCTTTTGTTCAGGTCCTTAAACAAAAGCATGGCTACTGCATTTCCTGGCAAGAAGTGTCTCATACTCGGCAATCACTGAGGGCAGCTCTAATAGACTCATTACTCCCAAACACAAAATCTGGGCACGCCAGACGGGCGAATTCAAGGACATGTCCTTTCCCGAATTCCACAGAGCAAGATAAGCCTGTGAGCCTTGTGCTTACTTTATCTTAACTAAGAGGCTTCTCCCGTTTTCTCACTCAGTAAGAAACTAATTATTTGCCACTGAGGCATGGAATAGGTTAAAGTTTCCTCTGTCTTGTCTCAGTTCCCTTTGCAGATTAGGGGAAAACAATGAAGTCTCCGCACTTTGTGATATTGCTAATGCTTCCTGTGGGGATCGCAGCGCCGGCTGCAAAGAGGATTATGATTACACTTTAAAAGGAGTGTGCACTGTACTGCCGCAAGAGGCACAGGCTTATCAGGAAAGAAACCGAGCTGCCCCCAAACTATGCACTTGGGACTCCTGCCTGCCTTCGGTTCTGGCTGATGGCTCTGCCTCAGATCACACACCAGCTTATCAGGAGTGATAAAGCAGAAGCTGATCTTGGAGGGGCTGGGGGGGGATAAATGAGTAACGCTGTGCAAACAGCTTGCAAACATTCACCCTCAGAACACACAGCCGTGTTTACAGATCATCCCACCACATTCATCTGCAACAAAACACCCGAGCTGGCCAGGGCACAGCAGAGTGCAGGGCTGTGCATTCCTGGCTACAGCTGGGGAATCTGAAATAAAAAGTGGTGGAGCAGTACTAGCCATGGTGATGTTGGCTAGCCTTCCGCAGGCAAAGCTGCAAACGCTTTGAAAAGCACAGCATCATCAGTGAGATCTGTTCCTAGCAGATTTAGCTTTGAGGTGCAGCTTCAGTGCTGGTAAAGGGCCTCTGTCAGTCTCAGTGCTGAGCACAGAGCGAAGTCATTGAAGGAATAATGAGAAATTGCCTCTGTGCCATCGTAGGATGCATTTTTATCCCTGGACTATCTAAGGCACCAGGAGCAAGACACAGTTTATTCACACCCATTCATCTCTACCAGCAGAATTGCTTTTATATTACACCAAGGCTTTGGTCAAAATAGCAATCAAAAATTCCTTGACTTCAAATAGCACTTAACCTACATGGCAGGATGCAACTACAGGTCAGCACGGCACTTTTTTCCCCCTTGCATAGTTCAGCCAGCATGAAAACCTGTATCATCTTGGTAGACACATCCTGACACATGTCAAGAGGGTTTTGCTGTTCCTGTTGGCTTGATTTTTTTTTTTTTTTGTTGTTGTTTGTTTCTTTTTTTAAACACTAAGCCCATGCTTGCTCTCCTCCAAGTAATTTGTGCAACTAATACAAGCTGAAATTATCAGATATTCCTCCTCACCCTATTTCTATTCAGAGGGGTTTAATAGCTCCCTATCTGCTTGCTAGAGGCTACAACAAGCAATAGCATTAATGTGTTCTGCAAATCTATTAATGCAAAAAACCTCCTGAATTTTTACAGGCCTAGAAATCCATGAGCTTCACATAGCATGGCACTGTCTCATTACACACTGCTGTTCTAAGCAGTCTTTGCCACCTCCCAGCACACACCAGAGAAACCACAGACCAAACTTTCCAACCAGTCAGAACACTGAACAAAACAACAGTTTTAGGATGCTCATAAGGCACTTACATGAATTGTTGCATGCTTTAAACCAAGCTGTTTGACTTCTGCAGGGGAATAAGGTCTCTTACAGTAAGCAAAAGCAGAATGCTTTTTACCAACCAAAATAAACCTTCCTGTGCTGGTACAACTCACGCACCTCTATGAACCTTTGCTGCTGGATGCCAGACCTGACTAGATTTCCTCTCTATCCCATGTTCCTTACCATTAATCTCTATTGAAGGTAAAGGGAATAGAGCTGAAAGACCAAATACTTTTCTTATAAAACAGAACAGAAATGAGCATGATCTCAACCAGTTTGTGCTTTAAGGGACTTAGAGACCTGAAGTAGAGACCTGAATTCCAGTTGGCCTAATGTTTGAGATGCTCCCTTTAACTCGGAGAACAATGGGGCAGAGACACATATTATTAAATAAAATAAAGTCACTGTCTTTCAAATTCTAATCAAGTCACTATGTGGGCCTTGAGCCTTGGAAAGGACAACCTTCAGTGCATTTCTTAATTTCACATGCTTAGAGACAGGTGACTTAAGGTATGCAAGGAAAATTCATGCCTCAGAAAAAATGCCCTGCTTGATGGTGTTTTAGAGATTGCTAAAAAGATTAATAGGATTATTTGATAACAGGTTCTACACAAGGCAACAGTGAGAGGAAAGGCAACCTAAGCAAGGAGGTTGCCAACACATAAGGAAAGAAGCAATCCAAAGAAATCTATCTAGGTGGAGTTTGAATAAGTAAGCTTGAGAAAAAACAAATTGATAAGACTGGATTCAGGTCTAGTTAAAGGCACTTCATCACCACCTCAGCAGAAAAGTAATTCTTGCTATCAACAGGGATATTGAATTGTATCAGCAGCATTCCACAAGCTTTCCACTCAAATCTCATCAATGTGTCTCTGCTCCTTCCATCCTCAGGGGCTCAAGAGCCCCTTTGGCTGACAGTGGCACCTGTGATCATGCTGCAGAGGCCTTTGGTACCCCCCACGCAGGGACCCATCCACAGGATGGGCTGCTGATTTAAAACAAAGGAAAGGCAGACACGCTTTGCCAGGCTATCACTAGCAGTGGTGAAAACAGATAGAAAAGCATCTTGCAAAGACAGCTCTCAGTGGTTGGGCAGAGCAAATCAAAACTGCTATCAAAGAGAAAGCTGGAAACAAGGAATCAGAAGTAGCTACACAGGCAAACTTCACACACCTCTGTCCTGTTTGACAATGCAGGACTAAGCCTACATAAAGTGTACCTTAAGATTTAACTGAAAAACAAATTATATAGATAACTAAATGTCCGACTTTCAGAAAAGACTAGGTGCACAGAAAAATTGCAGCCACGATAAACAGGAGAAGCATCAACACTTCATGTTAAAACATGTGATTTTCCAACATGGGCCTTAATGGCAAATGCAGTGATTCATTTTAGGACCTGCACAGACTCAGCAATGCATCTCTCACCAGTCATCTCTACCACAGCAAAAAACAAACCAGGCTGTACTGAACTGACCACATCACACTCAGGAGCTCCACACTTCTAAGGCCCCCTGAGCCTGCTTACCTGAAACACATTTAGCACTCTCAATACTTTAAACTGGGAAGTGCTTGCTGCCCTATTTGGATTTATCTCGCTCTGCCTATACTTTGGTATTTCAACTTTCAGAATGCAATTTATACTTTTCTAAAATCAATCAGAAACCCTAAGCTTTTACAAAAGGAAATGAAAAATATTACTGTCAAACGTCCATCAGACCTAGAGGCCTAGGTGACTGTCATATATTCAAGAATTAAAAGGCTGCATTTGAGATAGTATATGCTCTTCCTATCCATATCTTGAAAGGCTACGATTAAAGTGCTCTAAGAATCAAAATTCAATTTCTTTCAGTTCTTGCAAACAACATTGGCCTTGAGCTGAATGCTGCCAGCCTGCCAGCAGCCTTTGAGGAGATTAGGCTTTTACCAGCCAGCTATGAGAATCTTAAATCCAGTATTAATCCTAATTCCCATTTAACCACATCTTCATTGTGCAGCGAAAGCAGGCTGTGCATGAACCTGCACGTTCATTCTTCCATGTGCAATGATCTGTGTCACCAACAACAGATGCTAAACTTCATGTATGTTTGAGAAACACATTCCAACGCTGGTTTACAGAAAATCACACCAAAAGAGAGACTGGAGCTGGAAAAAGAGTTTGTCACACTGGGATGATTTCTGAGAGATTATATGAATGGGAAATTTTCAGCACAAAAGCTTTTATCAGTCAGTAACAGGAGATTTCAGTCCTGGCTTGGAAGAAAATGGGATGAACAACCAGGTCACAAGGACACAGAAGCACCTGTGACTCTGACTCCATAATCACGGTGCAGTGGTGCTGCCAGCATCACCCCACCAGTACCAAGCTATCGAGATGACAAGCACTGGGACTGCAGAAAGCACTGCCCATCATCACCATGATCATGGTCACTGCCAGGAGAAGTTTCTGGGGACGAGAGGCTCAGCATTTCCTCGGAGCCCTTGCTCCCCTCTCCTCTTGGAGGTTCTGAAGCTGGCAGGGCCCACCTTGCCAGCCTCACACTACGAGCCCCAGGGGATCAGGTCAGACAAAGGTGAGACCTTCCCACTGCCCCCCCAGAACAAGAGTATTGCCTGCAATTCTTGTTCTCCTGAGATTGAGCTGACACAGCCTGGCTACAGAGGCTTTTCCTACTTGTCTTCTCCTAGTGCAAAGGCCAAGGAGCCAAAGTGGATATTCCCATGTCCCTTCTAACATCACTTTACACCAGTTCCCTTTCAAATCCCATTATGGCAGTCAAATTGGACACACCTCCAGGCTGCCAAGCTTGCTGGATCATCCATTGCAAGGTCAGATCATTCAGTGCCTCTTGGTATTCCTAGACAAGGAATACTGACCTCAGAGACAAAACAACTGAAAGTGAGGCCAGACTGCTGCTTGGTCTGCTATCAAGTGGGACAATTTCAATTCATATACGAAGAAGTTCTCACAGATATTTGGGGGAAAAATTTAATATTACCTGTGTTTAAAGCATAAGAATTCATTGCAGATGAAAGGAATCTTTCAGGAAAAACATTCCCAAGAGAACAAAAAGGTATTTGGCACCACTGCCTGTTACAAGCAAAAGGATCTCCCTACAGGCAAGGGAGCCAATGTCTGCTTGAAATGGCAAATTTCTTTTTGTCTTTTAGTTAAGTACAGTAATTGCAGAAAACCTCTATTTCCATCAGCCTCAAAATTAGCCACCTAAACTTCCCAAACTAAAAATGTGATGAGATTTAGGGAATACATTATCCAAATGGAGGCACAGCTGTGTTTCCCTCTCCTTGCAACTGGCTATCACTTGTTGCTTGCTCACTGGGACTCTCCAGTGGAAATCCCAATAAAGTTGTGGTGCACTGCAGCAACAGCAGGCTGAGTATCAGCTGAGCTTGGTAACTCTCCCTGTGCATGCTCATCCCCTGCAGATGAGGTGCAGTAGTTTAATTTAGTAGTGATAAAGCTTAGTTAAATTGTGTTACCTTTCATTTGCCATGGGCTAAGACCACACATGGACAACAACCACAGCTCATCCAACAAGTAATTTGGCTGAGTGCCTGGCTTCTGGAATACTGCAGACTGGTTGATATGGTCTTTTTGCCTAAAGTCAAGCCAATATTTGAATTGAGAACTTTCTCTTTCCCAGAAGGTGTTCTACCCATCATGCTGCTACATGTCCTGAGGTAAGGTATCTTCAGTCTTGGGAATCTGGAAACACAAAGATTCTTGGTGGAAATAATTACTGCTACACTGAAGATTGAAATCTTTTGGAGCACAACAATTCCAGTGCTTGAAACCTCAGCTTCTCTGAGTGGAGAGCACAGATATGTCCAGTATGAGCAAATAGAGAGCTCTGCCTGTTTACTGTCATGGCTTCATCTCCTTCAACTCTTCTCACCTCAGAAACATAGACTAGCACATGCAGAGAATCCACAGCCAGCTTCTGAAAGATGGCAACTTGCAAAACTGAGACTGTGGTTGCTGTTAACCAGCACTTCAGCACCCTTTCTTTCCTCATGCCATCAAAAGAAAGGAGAATTACCATTTTAAAACTATGGAGGCATGTAAAACAAAAACAGAAAAAAGACCCAAACAGAACAACAAAAAAAGAAGGCAGAAGCCATCTATCAGAGTGGATGACCTGTTCCCTTCCAATACATGCCCTTTAGAGACCATGCCTGCATGTCCCACTGCCTCTGTGGCTAGTCCAGCAATCTGCTTCACAGGCTCATCCAAAAGCCTGGCTCTGCAGGGCACATTTTGTCAGACATTGTAGAGGATTTTGTTCTGCACTTGTGTTTTGCATTTAATCTGCAGAGATTACCTGCATGCTTAATCAGAGAAGTGACATTGGCATGTCATGTACTTACACTCCACTGTAAATCCTACTTTTCCCACTGCCTATACCTTCATCTTCTAGCATGGAAGGATGGATTGTGGTGGAAGAACGCAGCTCAAGCTCCCTCCTCTTTGCATACACAAAAACCCAATGGAAAATGCAAAGAAGTTACACAGTTTAAAATTCATGTCTGCAAAACAACTATGGACACATTAAGAGCCACCTGTTTATTCATGCAACCTTACATTTTCAAGATTAAGCAAAAAAAAACTTTTTGTAAGAAATAAGAATTGGAAAAAGGTAAAATCCCCAGTGATCACAAAAAGTTCAGGGGGAATCATTTCTTATAAAAAAAAAAAAAAAAAAAAAAAGTTGTTTGCAATTCCTAAAGCCACCTATTGAGAAATGTAAGAATTAGAGAGGAAAAAAGTCCACTGAAAACAGCCTTTAAATATACATGATATTGGCAAGTGAATTGTAACTGTCTATGATGGGAAAAAATACAAGGGGATGGGATGAATAGCTATTTCTTCTTACATACACACTGACTTAAAGTAATAAATTTGCTGAAAGCCAAACAGGAAACCATGGTCAGCACAACACTTAGTACACTATGCACAGCCATGTCTTCATATTATTTAGAACAATCCACATTAAAACATCTTTCCCTAAAGCAGACTTCCCAAGTGTCCTATCCAGTCTTCCTTAGGATGCCCCAAGCTATACAGCACCTCAACAAACTAATGTCAAATGAGAAAGGAAAAGCCAATTCCACAGTGTCCCACTGCTATCCAGTCTCTTTACCTTGCTCCATCCAGTGTCTCCTTAGTCCCAACCCCAAACAAATCCCTGCAGCAATCCTTTCCACACTGCCTACCCTGGCTCCTGCCCTCAGGTGATACATATTGGCAACCAAACACTTCAGCTGCAAAATGGAAGACTGATGCTTTGAAGATTTGAAATAAGCTGGCAGCCTATATTTAACAGTAAATATGTCTTAAAAATAATAAATAAACAACATTACAGGTTCACAGAAACCTGAAAGCCATAAGCCTAATGGCCTAGATAGCCCTGCAGCTCAGTGATTCGGACTCTCCTGAGGGCTAAAATTGCCTGGCTAGTCCTGATTAAAAAGATAAGCACAGACAGACCCATTGCTGTAACATATTTCAGAGACAGCTAAAGGAATGACTGAGTCTCATGGGTCTAATAATACACAATTTCAGTTATTTATATCATTGGCTTGCCAAGTATTTACCTGGTTCCAAAGCAGAATATTAACAGAATCTCTATAGAGTTGAATGAGATATTCCTAACACGTCGAAAACTTCAGCCAAAACCCTAAATAAATGGAACAGCAGTTCCTCACAGATACAGATATTATTCCCAGAGGAATATGCCTGGCTGCCTCCTGCACACACATAACCAGCCCAGCCACTTTGGGCAGCCACAGCACTGCAGAGCCACTGCAAACACAGTACCTGCTCAGCGTCTCAGCCAAGCCTTGCTGCCCAGCTCACGGCAGCCATGGAGAAAACACCCCCAGCCTGTGTGTCCACCCAGAGCCCACGTCCTCCCTGGCTTAGGAAGGTGAGGCAAGGCACCCAGGAGAATCAGAGTCTCCTTGGTGAAACACTGGCAGCCTGTGCTGCTGCAGGAAACTTGTGTTCATCAGTGCA
Organism: Regulus satrapa; assembly: GCA_013396955.1. NCBI lineage: Eukaryota > Metazoa > Chordata > Aves > Passeriformes > Regulidae > Regulus > Regulus satrapa. The sequence goes on along the minus strand of VWZN01020015.1, from coordinate 366,698 downwards.
GGGAGGACAGTCCATCCCGTCCCAGGGCCCCCAGGTACACATACATGACTGCATGAGTTGCTCTGGCAGGGACAGACCTCCCCCAGAGCAGAGCCATCCCTGGCACTGTGGGCAAAGTGGACAGGGGAGAGGAGAGGCACCACTGTGAGCTCTTCAGCCATGGGCTAGCCTTTCCTGTAGGGTGCTGGTTGCAGGGAGTACCTGGCCTATACCACACCTGCAGCTGGGCTCAACTGTTCAGAGAATTGGTCTATTCAAATGACAGGTGCATCAGTCCTCCTTATCACTGGGAGAAGTGGCTAACAGGTGAAAAGCTTCTTAAAACTTAATTTCTGACCGAACTTTTCCAGCTGCATAGCATCATTCTCACTTCCCCTCCATCAGCTCCATATGTTGAAAGGGTTAAAAAAGACAGCAGAACCATTAGCATTTTGATAGCTTTCCACACATGTATAGCAAAATGTCTTTAAAATTCATTGCACTGAGATAATCCTTCAAGTCTAGCATTTCCTCCTCAGCTTGAGGCAACCAACTGGTTTTCCTCCCCTTAATACCTTAATAGAAAGCTCCAAGGAGTTGCCAGGCTAGAAGTCTCAAATGTGCTTGAGAAAAGCAGAGTCCTGAAGTTCAAGAGAAGCCATGTAAGGTGTCTGGGGCTTAATTAAGAAACAACTATAGGGGGCATCTTATTAGATACTGCAAACCCCTAGATTTTTTTTTTGCCGCACATCACAGCTCACAACACATGCACATTCTGTTTTCCTTCCAAAATGCTGAGCACACACAGCTCCCACTAATTTCTACTGCCAAAGAAGGTTCTCAGCATCTCTGAAGAATGAACAAATTAAAAACCTTGACCCTGATTCCACTCAAGCTCAGGGACTTGAGCTCTCATCAAGATCAAGGCTGATTTTTTTAACACTATTACAATCTTGAGAACAAAGCTGTGATTTTGAACTGCATAACTGGCATTAATACTCAGCAGCTCCACACCTGTGCCTGGGAATTTTTTTTTTTTTTTAAACAGCATGTGCTGTTTTAATAACTCCAAAGCAAATTGCTTTCTCAAGGAAGCACCAGGGAGTGCCTCAGGGCAGAGAAAGAGGCCATCTCACTCTGTGGCTTTGATTAGATTTGTTGCAGTGAAAACAGGCAGATGCTTCAGGACCACATCACTCCTCAGATACCACTTAAAGGGTAGGACTCAAGGAGTCACTAACTTGTTAAGGGCTATTAGGCCTGATTATGCGCTCTTCCCAAGCACTGGGTTGGTTTTTTGGGGTTTTTTTTTTGTTTGTTTTTTCGGGTTTTTTTTTTGGGGGGGGAGTGGGGCAGAGAAACAGCCTGAAAAAAACCTGTCTGCTCAAAGGAAATGGTTATGAACCTCTGCACAATTCTAAGGAAATTCAACTGGCAGAAAGTTGACATTCCAAAGAAAGAAAGAGTAGCAGTGAATGCACTGCAGCACTATGTGGAAGAGGAGGTTCAGATCTCAGGGCTGCCACCTGAGGTTTCCCACATTCTAATGCATTTCCTAAACCATGAAATATTGACTAATTGGGCTGAGATAAAAATTTCACCACCCCCCTACTCCATTCCTTCCAAAACTTTAGGAGATCTTTATTTTCTATGAGAAAAAAATAATCAAACAGGCCTTGCCCCAACCTTCCCCTACAAAAAAACCTCAAAACATCTCACAAATGGAACTCCATTTACAGAGAAAAAGTTATTCCTATTCAAATTTAGTAAATGCATGATTAATACAGCCAAAAGAAGAAAAGGCCTTAGAGACCTATCATCAAATTACTTGGGACATTTGGCTCCAGGAGCACAGCAAAACAAGTAATTCATTTGGCTGGGAAAAAACTTCATATGATACAAGAAAGACTCCCTCTCAATTTTTTAAACCTGAGCTATCTTTCCTAGGTGCAAAATTTGGAGAGGTGCAATTCTCTTATTTTCTAGTGTGTTACAAGTTTCCCATGATACTCGCAGCAAGTTATTTAGATTTTACTTACATCAGTAAAATGGGAATTCTCAGCCTCAAAAAGGTGGTACAAAGATACAATGCATTTGCAACTCTGAGATGTTCAGATAATGTGGACCACACAGACACTCAATAAACAAGTAGTAGATAATTACTGTGACACGAAACAGAAAGACTGCATCTGCCAGAAAAATTCTGAGCAACTGACTCATTCTGGTGGGCCAGCCCAGGGATAGTTCAGATGCCTGCCCAATCTGTTCTCTCAGGCACAGTGCACTCTTTCATTATCCACCAGTCAATCTCTGATTTCTATCTCAGGGTGTGCATACAACAGCAAATGCTACCAGCACTGCAAATCCTCTTTCAAATGCATTTGCAGTTATTGGAAGGGTGAGAAAATTACCTTATCATCAGTTCCAACAACTGCATCTGTTTCACCACCTCCTTGCTAGACAATAGTGTACCTAGACAAATCCTTGCTTTACTTAGGCAGAATACATCACAAGGAATAAAGCTCAGGGACTGTAGAACAGAAAGAGAAAATGAGGGAACAAATCTTGTCTATGAAGCGACAAGACAGCCAGACTCAAGCAGTCTTACATTTAATCATATTCCATTTCAAAAACTCAGTGTTTGGTCCAACTCCACACTGTCGCACTCCATAAAGAATCAAGGATTAGAGCTGAAGAGGGTAGCTGCTTGTTAAAGCACACTCTACAGATGTAATATTGTAGGATGTTAAGATAAATAGATCCCCTATGTGGCTTCTCTTGGGCTCCTTCAGTTTTGAGTAAGTGCTGGACAGTGACATTGCAAGGATACAGTCCAGCACAAAAAAGGATTTTGCAAGCCAGACTCAAGGAACAGCTGGAACAAGCAGATCTGCTCTGTGTTATGGCAAGCCCTTTGCAACACCATCCTAGCTCAGCCTGACTTTATTTCAACAGGATGAATGTAGAGTGCAGCTCAATCATACATCTAAGCCCTCAGCTTGCTGGAACTATTTTCAGACTAACCCATTTTATTTTTTTTCCATTCACCATCGCAGATTCAGAAGAAAAGAGTGAAGTCTTACATCAATACCTTGCTTTTCCCAATGATTTAGGTATACTTTTAAAAAGAGCAGAATTTAGGTATGAAATGGATGCAAAGCAGTCAGGTAATTCTGTGATTAGAAGCTGCAAGCAGACTTTTTAGGGCAAAAGGTACAGTCCTTAAAAAGGCCTCATATAACTCCCAAATTACAGCTATCATTGAGAGCACAGTTGAAGGCTCTGAAGAAAGGTAGCAGCTTAGCTTTCTTTTCCTGGGGATCTATGGAACCTTAGTAATCAGCCTCCTAGAGGTTCCTTTAAAAGTTCCTTTGATGACTGTAACTATAAGCAAGACTAGAAATCTACTGCAATTTCAGTCCTAGAGGTCCTAGACTTGATTAATTTAAGAGAAATATTTTCTTAGTCAATTTTTTGTGTGTGTGTGAAAACATATTAAAATATTATTGTCATTTTATATTTTAAGATAAGTATTGTCTGTTTATTATAAAAAATAAAAGAAAACAAAACATACAAAATAGCCAACCCCATAAAAGCAAGGCATATGGTGTTTTAATTTGCTCTTCCAAATACTCTGTATCTGGGGTCTGCATGTCTGCAGACAGACAGAGTAGAGCTCATCTCACATCCAGGACTACTTTGACCATTATATGATTTCCAGAGCTGACTGTTGTGGATCCAAATGCTATGCTGCATCCAAAAAAGCTGTATGGTAATCCTGATTCTGATTTCCACTAGGTCAGGCCTTCCACTACTGCTTCTGTGTGCTGTAAACACACTTTTAACTTCAAGGAAAAGGAGGGGTGAAAGCAAAGTGGCAAGCTCAGACTCCTCATCTACCACAAGTTGAACACAAGTCTTCTTAAAACAGGTTAGTGGAGGCCATCTGAGGATGAATTTTGCTTCACTGAAACAGGAAATTCCCATTATTTAAACCTCAAATACACAGCAGGGGCTTGGATTTTTTTTGCTTTTAAGATGAGTGTTTTGTCTTTTTCTGCGCAATGATGAAGCTTCAACCCTCAGCCTTCCCCTCCCCCTCCCTTTTCTGAAGTCTGCAAGAACAAAAATACAACGTAAAGGCAGAGTAACCTTCCCATACAATCAGAACTGGAGTGAGCACCTCAGTTTTGCAATCCCACCTTTTATGACAGAGGGATCCCCTGAAAGGTCCCCTTGGCAGCCAAGCAGCACAGAGCACATCACGGCTCAGGGGGCTGTGCTGCACTGGAATAACCAGGTTCAGGGTCTTTGGTGCAGGGCACAGCCACAGAGAACTAACACCCTCGCTGGGCACACACCCAGCTTAGTCGAGATCCCCTCTTGACTTTCTTCTTGCTATCCCCTTACTCTCCTAGGAGAATTAAGGAAGGATCAAGACAGGACTACTTTTTCTCCCCCTCTCGATAAAACACATGCAAAGAAGAAATTGGAAGAGGCAAATTACTGGCATCCTGTGCTAGCCTTGCCTTTGCTGAGCTCACTGCAATCAAACCAGCACAGGATCGTTTCATGCTGTTCCAAGCAGCTCCTCTCTTGCCCTAAGCATTATTTTTCCTACCCTGACCAACAACAATGGCCCAGTCACAAACATATCAGCAGTGTTCAGCTATGTTTTCCTTGGCTGCTTAAGGTGATTTTCTAATAATATTCCTCAGAGGAAGCAGTGGTTTAGGAGTTATATATCCTTGTACAGCCTTGACCATGACAAAATACACCAGCAGTGCTTCAGGGTCAATCTTTGCCCTCATGTCATTGACAAGCTGATTGCTTTACCAAGGTCTTCAGAGATTTTTTGCTCCATTCCAAAGGAGCACATCCAGGGGAAGATGCAAACCTGCAGAACCAGTGAGGAAAGACAGTAAGACTACTGAAGAAGACACAAGGACACCTGGATGGAAACTCAGTTTTTGGAGGGAACCACATTTTTGAGACTTGAATTTTTTTTTTTTATTATTTCACATATAGGCAAAAAATTTGCAATACACCTTAATATCCTTGATACATAAACACAGGTACTCCAGAACAGCAGTTCTGTGGTTAGGACATGCATTCCTGGCATGTAGGAAACCTTCTTTGAGTTTGTGACGGCAGAGGTGAAAAACCCAATCACTTGGCCTCTATCTGTTTTGACTAAGAAATTCTATCCTATATGCAAGAAATTCACCCAAGGAGAACTGAGTGGAGACCAATCCTTTCTGGCAGAGCAGTAATGGTTTCAATAAATCAGCATCTTCTGCAGGCGAATTGTTCTCTTGAAGACTCCTAGCCAGGCCTAGCCTCAAGTGGTAGCCAGTGAGGTTTCTGCTGAAGACATAAGACTGGAAGCACCCCACCCAACAGTGGTTCTGCCTAGGAACAGCTTGTCTCCCCTAAGTAGGGCCACTGCAACACAGTGTAGAAGGAGGTTTCATAAAATTTGCCCTGACAACTCAAGATTCTGTCTTTTTTTTCCTATTCCAGCAGCTTGCACTGTTAAACAGAGGAAAGGAGGTATGGTGGGAAAACCTCACACTCTCCGTTCGTGTTTACTTTATTCATTCCTTAGTCTGGGACTGTAAAAATGTTGCTGATATCCAAAAGAGCATGTGCATGTATGTGTGTGGCAAAAGCTTTGGAGCCTGGGCTCTACGTTATGTGGTCAATTTTACACACAGGGCAGACAGCATCTTTTTCTTCTGTAGTAAGTAGAGGTAAACCTGTGTCTACAAGGAATTCAAAGAAAACACAGTAATACCACAGATGCACGTCATAGTTTGTCTTGCTGATTTAAGAAACTTCCTATGAAATGGCTTGAAAGAATTTCCAAAAGTAGAGTCTTCTTAAACTGTGTTTAAGAACAGAAAGAATGTTTTTTCTACTTCTAAACACAGAAATTTTTATGTGCAGTACAGGATTACCCTATATAGGTCACTGACACTCCATGGAAACCTAGATAAATAGCTCTATTCCCACACTAAATTTTGTTGGCTTCTCTTGCTTTATTGCTAAGAATATTTCAACTGGAACAACATATTTGTGCCTTTGAGGTTCTCTGTTCCTGCTGTCACTTCCCCACCTGGAGCTATAATCCTACGCTTGTCACAAACCCAGCCACTGCTTCAGAACTTATTACAGCTACAATCTGCAGATTATAGCAACTTCTAATAGGGGATAAGCAGCAGGAAAAGGTGAGTTTAAGCTGCAAAGAACCTGCTGGTTCAAAGAGCCCTATTATTAATATTTATTATTTTAAAACATTAATTGAGTGCTGTGGAAGATAAAAGAATGAATTGAAAGCAAGAACCAAGGAACCAAGTTTATATAAAACAAGACAATGCGAAAGCTTAAAGAATAAGTGCAGTGCCTGGGGAAGAGGGAGCCAAAGAGAAAGTAGTAACAGCAATGGGGGGAAAAAGGCCACACCTTTTACCAGCACAATGTTCCTAATATTAATACGTATTAAGAGAATTAAAGAATTCTATAGTGTCTAATCAGAACTGCTGTCCATAGGGGTTTTTCTGAGCATTATTACATGGCATTGGCATATCTTTAAAGAATGGAACTTTGATCATAAAAAACTAGTGTGTGCAGGAGAGGGGCAGGGACTGGAAAAACAGCAAATGGAAATGCAACTGGTGTTAGGGAAAAATCCAGCCCTGGACAGGTGCTTTACAAAGCTCCAAATAAAATCTGTTTCAATTTTGTGAAAAGGGTTAGAATGAGGAATAATTTTCACTCAGGTCCCCCCATTACAGGCAAATTTCTCCTCTTTCCCACAAACCTTTTGTGTCTGTTGCCAAAGGTCTTCAGTCGAGACTTCCCTAACAAAGATGCAAGCTCATGGCTTACACCATTTCAAACCTTCACACTTTCAAGCAACAACCCACAAGGCTTCAGAGCTCCAATGCACTTTAACAAGATTAGCTAACAAGAATGCTCATCATACCCACATGCTGAGGGTACTGTCTTCATTTTCACAGCTGGTGAAACAGATGCTCAGAAAAGCAACGCAACTTTCCCAGAGCGAAGGAGTGTCTACAGCAGGCTGATGTTAGGAATGCTGGCATTCACCCACCTCAGTTCTGAGCAGCAAAATCCGTGACAGCACTTGGGAGTGAGAGTCCAACCCCCCTCCCAAAGCCCTCTGCTCCCCAAGGCTAGTGCAGAGCTTCAAAGCACTTCCCAAAGAGCATCATGTTACAGAAATACTGTAGGAAATCCACTACAAACTGAAACTTGGAACTATCTGCAGCAGCATTAACAAAGAAAATTAATGTTTTTAAGCTAACTCAGGCTCTTCTCCTGCCAAACCTTCCCCACTGCAGTATCAAAATATGAATGCACAAAATGCAAAGCCTGAAACCTTCTGCTCCCTTCAGCACAGTGAGGAGATAGCCTATGACTTCCAAGAGACTGGCTGGATTAAGTAGGTTTTTTTCTTTTATTTTACGTCTTCTCTGGTTTTTTTTTCTTTCTTAATCACATCAGAATGCTGTTCCTGACTTATGTTTCCCTTAACATTTAAAATAAGAAAAACAGTTCTTAATTAACAAAGCATCACTGTAAGCTGAAATCCCTAACAGTTTTGAAGGGTTTTTTTCAATCCTATGAACCCAGAGTGATTTGTTAATCAGCAAAGTATTACATTGTCAATTCTCAGGCTGCCAAAACAAAGAGATCTTTTGGTGCTTCCAGCATTGTGCTTCAAGCACTTCCAGAATTATCTTTCAGCTTTTCCTGTATCTTATTCTGAAAAAGAGCTTGGTATAAAACTCTACAAGATCCCTGTTACATGCCATATTCTCATCAGAAGGAAAAGTTTTGTGGAGCAATGAAAAATAAGCACCTCATCCTAACCAGCTTTGAGAATCCCCTCTGATATTAACAGGAAAAAAGGGAAGTCAGGAGTTCAAAAATACATCATTATCCAAAGTTCACCCCTCTCAGTGACATTCTGAGACATTCAATCCTTTGTTTGCCATTATTTCTTGTACATGTCCATGTTGAACTCACCACATTATTAACACTACTAAGCTCCATCAGTTTTTATCAGCAAGACTGACATTAAAACACATTCTGTTTTCAAATGACTGCAGAAATAAGCACATCAACAACAGTGACACTGACTCCCATTCCAAAATCCACTGAATTTCCATTATTCCTGTTATTGTATTTATGCTGGCAATGGATTTTGAGGACTTCATCTGAAAGGCACCCACAGGTCTTTCTTCCACAAAGACTTCCATGGGAAACAGGTTCTCAGCAGGCCTGAGAAAGCAGTCCAGTACAGGCACAAGCTCCCTCTGTATGAGAAGATCTGATTTATTTTCACTCCACAAGAAAATGAGATGTGCCATCAAGTGAACCAAGGGCAAACTCTATCACTGCTTTCCCAGCATAGAGTGTTCCAGTTCAGTGCCCTGTGAGGTCCATGTCTCAGGAACAGGCAAGCTGCCAGTCAGTTCATTTAGACCATTTTTCCTGAAGAAGTGTAGACACCATAATTTAGTGCAATATTTATTACTCTAGAACACTGTCCTCATAGACCGTCTTACACGGAGCTTTCTGTAAGGAGTAAATATAGTAACTGTTTCCATAATAATGTTAAAAATACCCCAACAGATTAAATTCAACAGATGAAACAGGGCCATAAATACGTATGTCTAGCAACATGACCAAAATCACCCTTCTTCAAACTGGGCATTGGGCCATGAAAAGAAAGCTGCTAGCATTACAATTTCAGTGTTAAGCCTTAGGAGCAGCACAGAGCTGCAGAAACAGTCAGTACAGTAATCATGCCCAATGTCCATAACCTGAGCTGCAGCCAGGGCCTCTAAGCTCCTGAGCCCCTGCCAAGCTGTGCCACCGACCCACAGACAGCAAGTCACCCCACAGTCCCATACCCCATTCCACTCGTCCATCCTGTGGACTTACCAGACATCTGGGATGGCATAAAATGTATGTAAAGCTGTTTACAGCTCAAGGAAAAAGTCTGAGAAAATATAAGGGCTGTTATTATCTCTGCTGTACTACACGACTTTTCACATTAGCAGCTTGGTTTAGTTCCACTTCCTTGGAATCAACAGCCAATATCAGGTTTTTTCCTGACAGTAACACCACAGCAACACAATAACAATGATACAGTCTATAGTGCTTCCAGAAGACCAATAAGGACAAACCCCAGATCACCCTAGGCACCACAGGTGACCCAACAAAGTCATTCTCTAACGTGGCCATCCAACAACAAAATGAGGTCAAGAAAGGCAGGAATAGAGATGAGCTAAAGACGGTTGATCAGAAGATGAGCTACTAAGCAAACTCAGACCTAAACCATAATTCACATAATAATGCAGCCCTTTGATAAGCAGGTAATATCAAGCACATGGATGAGATTCAGTTTCAGCACTATTTATTTCATCAAAAGCATCCCCTCTTTCTGCCTGAAGTAATAGACTAGTCTAAAAAATCTGAACTCCATTTGCCTCTAAAACTTGACTCTTCTACAGTGACCATTAATTTATTTATCAGGAAACAAGAAACTTCCATTTTAGACAAGTTTTATTTAGTAAATGTATAACAAAGGGAAGATCCTGATAACAACAAATAAATAAAGACCAAAACACAAGAACCCCCAGAGACTTATCGATCATTGAAGTTCTTGTTGGAAGGACTACACAGTCAGGAAGATTCCTGTGCAGAAACAAGATCCTTACTAAGAACCTGTGACAGTCAAAACCCCACTTCCAATATATTTGAGGACAATGACAAGATACTAGTTACGGTTTTCTTTGAAATTAATTTGGTGGGGATAAATTGACAAAACTACTACATAACTACTGTCAACTGTCATGCAATATTTGCTGCATTTCAGTCCACCAGAAAAGAAGCATTCAGATTGGCACTTGGTCATCCAGAGCTTCCTGTAGCAAGACACCTGCAGAGGAAATTCAAATCCAAAACACCCCACCCAATTCACCAGGATGGTGAGACTCTCTGCCTCTAGCTCTGAGGAAGACCAGCAAAGAACAGCCCCTCGGTAAAGAACAGAAGGTGGCAGAGGTGCAGAAACAAAATCCCATTGTAAGAGCAAAACATCTTTATCATAGCCTGTTTCTTTAAATTTTATTGGTGCAAAAATAAATAAAAACACGCCAACAAACTGGTTTAGCAGATGATGTGGTTAACAGAAAAAGATCAATGCACTGCCTTCCTATAGCCACTTCTTTGAGCCTCAGAAAATGTATACTAAATTAACCCCTGACAAATCTTTACCAATGCAGAAATGATAAACAGCAAAGCAGTTGTTAAATGCTCCAAGACAAGAGGTTGGGTGGGGAGGAGACCCATTAACTCTTGTTGGGCACCCAAATTCACAGAGACTATGGGATGGATTAACTCATTCACCCATTTGGAAGCTCAAGACTGAAAGAACAGTGAAAAGAAAATTAGAAATGTAGGTGTAGGGGGAGGAATCCTGATCTGTGCAGCCATGAGCTAAGGTAGGACCAAATGCAACCTGGCTGCCACATCAGTTACCAGTGAGGCAGCAGTGACCATCAGAAAGCTAAGCTCTGGCCATCTGGAATATATCCTCACATGAAATACAATTAAAGTCCAATCATCTTCCCAGTGATGAGAAGCGGATAGTGTGAAGGGAAGGGACAACACAAAACATTAAAGTTTTAGAAGGAATAAGCAGCATGAAAAAGAACGGAGCTGTCTGTACTGATTTTTCTGTGCAACTATTTTCTTCCTTCATATGCCACTTCTAATTAAAATTAATAATTCTTTCCGGGGGGTTGGGGGGGGGAGAGGAAGGGAAGAAGACAACCCATAAGAAACAGCTTAAAAGGGAATGAGCACCCTCAGATCTGAAACAACTCATTTCTATGCATCTTTAGGGAGAAACACACAGGCTTTGCCCCCTCATGCAAATAACACTGCTTGGTTTTGAGTCATTATTTTAAAATGACAGCTAAAGATCACCCCTTCCCAAAACAAGTTACTTTTCAATTCTCACTGTATCATTTGTGGGTCATCCATCCATTGTCTCCCCCTACCCCCTCCCTCCATAAAAACCAAGAAAAGTTGATCAATTTATCCATTTTATTGATAAATCAGCTCAAATTAAACAAACAAACATCATACTGAAATTAGTAACAAATTATTGAGAAAATAAAAGCAAGGATTGTCTTGCAACAGTATTCCCCGACAAGGGCTGCTTCAGCAGCCTCACAGGGTTAGCAAGGAGCTTATATATCCATCTGTTTTAATTATATCTCCCAAACAGACCTTGGACCTACTACCACCTCATGCAATGACTCATCTTCAAGATGTCAAGAACTGTGCACTACCTCAGGAAACTCTCTAAATACAACTTGGACCACCATCTGCTATTTTAGATATCTTAGGCCATTTAGGTCTCAATTTTGTGGCATCTGAACTTCTCTTGTCAAGTCCTTCCTCTCCTCCTAGACCTACAGGCCCATAAATCCAGTAGCTTCTGTACCCAGAGCAGTTGTGCCTGTTTTCCCGCAGCCTGGTGAGAACAGACAGGACTCAAGATAATTAAATAAAAACACAGGAACTCCATTATTTATTTTAAAGGAAAATGTGTTTTCTAGGAAGAAAGTCCTTTAGTTGGGCAAATCTGTAAGCTGTTTATCAGCTTAAACTCATTATCTGTCCATATGGTCTTAGCACTGTGGTTTTAAAAAAAAAAATGGGCATGCACTAGCTGATGAAATGTCATCTGCCCTTATGCCAGAAACTACTATTTTTTTCATTGACGTCAAATTAGGATCCTTGCCACAAGTGAAGGGCTACCATAAGCATAGTCATAATATTTTAACTATGAAAAATCTTACAGAAGGCAGCAAGGAAGGCAGGGGCAATGCAAGAAAAACCCATTCACAAAAATACAAAGTCACTTCATTCACATTTTGCCTCTGCTCTAATTCTTTTTGTTTGAGGAGGTGGGGTAGAAGGAGAACAACTCAACTTTAAAAAAAAAAAAAAAAAAAAAAAAAAAAAAA
>VWZN01020015.1:336878-354591 GCA_013396955.1 Regulus satrapa | reverse complement strand
AGAGAGAGAGAGAGAGAGAATGAGATGCTAAAGCAAATAAACACACATCAAAGCATGAGATGGCTCTGCTTCAGCTGCCTACAGTATTCAACCTGGGATAGATTAAGGCAAGACAGAAGGTGCTATGAGGGAAAACACTGCCTCTACAGCAGTGCAGACCATCTCACTCACTTATTCAGCCCTTACAGTGAGACCCCAGCCAGCTCTGCTGCACCGAAAGAGGCAAGGACACACGACAGGCCTAGCTTTGCAAAAACTCAGATCTGTCTGCTGTTGTGATTTGAAGCCCTTCCCGCTCCCCCGCGGAGTGGCTGCAGAGAAGCAGGAGCTGGGTTTATTGGTTCTGTGAGTCACAATTAGCCGTGAGACACACGACCAAAGGTTTAGCACAGGACATTAAACCTGACTGAGCTGTCAACTCCGTTATTCCAAGGAGAGAGAAACAAATTGAAGTCACAGTAACAGATGTTTCTCATGTTTTATGAACTGCAATATTGTTACTAGTTACAGACACAGTTTCTGCCTTTTAAAACAGACCTGCAACGCCGTGCGTGCGAAATTATTTGAACTAACACAGAGACAACTTGGCAAAGAGCTTACAGATAGCATTTTCCTACTCGCACAATGATTCCTGTTTCCATTTTGCCCAGCCCCACCCTGAGAAGTATAATACGTGTTAAAACAGCCAAAAATGAGACCACGTCAGGATAGAGTACTTTGTTGCCATCATCTACTACGGGGATGCAAACACTCTACTCCTCTCCTCTTTTGAGAAAAGCACACTCAGCCTCTTGTCGGTTTCCACTGCGGGGAAATTAACTTGTTGGGATCGTTCTGAGTTTTAAGGGAGCCTGGAAACTGAAGACTGGTGTTCTTCCCAGGATGTCTTATCCTTACACCTTCAGGGGCAATAAAGGGATTTCCCCCTAATTTACAAAGGAAATCTGAAACAGCCTGTGAGCGCAAACCCCCCCCCCCCCCAAGCCCATTCCGCTCCTCCGCACCGGGGAGCGAGCGGAGGGGCGGCCGGCGCTCCGCCTCTGACACGGCACAGCGAGATAAAGCCCTCTCGTGGAAAACACCAGCATCACCCACCCGAGCCCTGCCCCTGCAGCCGCCCCGGCCCCGGCTCCCAGCGCGGCCCCTCTCCCCGCGGGAAGGCTGCGGGATGGTGACACCCGTCCCTTCCCCGAGGAGCCGCTCCCCGTCCGCCTGCAAATCTCACGGGCTTAAAGGCACACAGCGAGGGGAGCCGAGCGATTTGTGGCACAGCTCCCTGCCTTGCGAGGAAGGGTGGAAATTTGGGGTGGATTTTGCTGGCAGCCTGCAAACATCTCGGAGAAGTTAAAGCTCTTCCTTTCTCCTCACCCCGCTGCGCTTGAATTCGTGGCAACTGTATCACATGGTATTTTAGCTTGCGCCAACAAAAGCTGTACCTCGGCCACAACAAATACAGAAACATTAACTGCCTTCCAAGGAGGGTCAAACATTCGAATCATTATAACATGCTATAAAAATACTTCGGTGAAAGCAGATGATAAAGAAGTGCATCTGTACATTATGCTACGCAGCCGAATTTGAAAGATTCCCCCCAAATTATGAAAAAAAAAATAAAGAATGCCCCTATTTCTCCGAATGACATCCCTATCGTTTGCTCTCAGTTTCTATACCTTTGTGACGGAACAACTGCCGCTCCTTACAAAAACCACTGAGTATCAAGATAAGCATTTTACTGGTAGAAGCCATCAGACACTTGCACACATCCTGTTGAATCAAGACAACTCTTTAACAGCTCCAACTTTTTACCCACTAGCAAAAGTCCAAGGCGAGCCCATGGTCACAATTAGCATATACCCTGCCAGGCACACAACCATCTCCAGCAGACTTCTGCCCAACTAGCTTTGGTAGCCACTGGCTATTCAGTGAATTATGTGCCTAGAGTCTATTGACTGTATCCAAATTTGCTCTTATTATAGAAATGCAAGCAGTAATCAAACCGAGTTTACGAATTGCTGAGAGAAGTGCTAGGAAGAAAAAAACCAATCAAAACATACTGCATAGAAAACCACCCAAGTACAACACACATGAAAATCCTATTTATTCACTCGCTATAACCTTTAAATACAAAAGTTACGATAAAGCTTGAAGTGCCCAGCTCGGCTTAGAAAACCCCCCACGCGGTACCTCGCTAACATGTTGCTGCAGCTATAAATCTCTAACAGAGAGCGGGCACTAACCCAGGGTAGCGGGATGGAAGATCAGCAAAGTGTGAAAGAGAAAATTCCTCCCGGCCCGGGCTGAAGTAAAAAACACGGGTAACTGTCCCACCTTCCTCATCCGAATTTCAGGGGTGGTGGCACACCCCAACACGCGGCAGACGCAGTGCAGGGCGCTCCGGGCGCAGCCTCCGGCTCCTCCGCTTGTCCTTACGGTAAGAGGGATCCCGAAGGGAGGGGTGTCGGGCGGAGGCAACAGAATACAGAAATACGGCGGACGGACGGGCTCCGAGGCTGCCGGAGACGCTCCCGGGGCCCGACCCCGCAGAGGTGTTACCAGCGGGGCGAGTTCAGCCAGCTCGGGCAGCCGGGGCGCCCTCCCCCAGCTCCCGTGCCGGCGGCACTGGCGGGCGGGCTGGCTTCTCAGCCCCGCAAACTTGCACGCCCAGCGCCCCGGGAGTCACGGCGCTCCCGCACATCCTCCCCTCCCCCGGGGGAAGCAGCGCAGCGCGGCGTGGGCGAGCCGCCCCCCGTNGGCGCGCCTCGGCCCGCGCTCCGCCGCTCCCGCCTCGCCGCCCGTCTGCCTTCTCCGGCACAAAACTTCCCGGGTGCCCTCGGCGGGAGACGCCAAGGGCAGCCCGGGGTGACTCGTCCCTCCCGTACCGTGCCTCGGCCGTTCGGGGTGCGGGGATGGCAAGCCCGGCAAGGGCGGCCCAGGGCAGCTAAGCCGGGACCTGAGAGCGGCCCTGAGCCCGCCGAGCTGGCGGCAGGCACCGGTGGGAAGGAGGGCTGCCTATTCCCCTTCTGCAGGGTGTCCCCCGGTAACATCCAATGGGCTTCTGATGCACCGGGGGGGCGATCCTTGGGACGCAAAAGGAGGAGACCAGGGAGGTGGGAGAGCTCGTTGACTGGTGGTACCTCAGCGGGAGCTGCTGAAATGCCTTGGAAGATCTGCCGGAGACACTTCAAAGCATGACACTGCGGGACTGGGAAGCCTTTCCAAAATGCATAGCATACTGAAGGAAGAGCGACATGGGAAAAACTTAAAGAAATAAGGCTTGTGCCGTTGTGCTGTGTGTGCCTACCAATAACTTCTGAGCCAGTTAAAAAATGTCAATAGCATTTGACAGCTACAAATTCCATAGAAATAGATAACTGTGTAGAAGAGGTCATCTTTTTACTGCTCTTGCACACAGAGGAGCCGTATTTCAAGTCCAACAGCATCTGACAAGGAAATCCACAAGGGGGTTCATTTCAGTTATCCCCTAGGAAAACTACTCTTCACTGTTCCTAATACCTACAAAGTCTTTACGATGCTGGAACGAAAGAAACTGAGAGAGCAAAAAGAGTGCAGACTGTTACTCTCAGTAACAATCAATAGCTCAGGATTAGTAAACTGGACTTCAGTAAATTGGACATCATGTCCTTATATAACAAAAGAGAGAACAATCCTACAAGGGTCAGATTGTACAAGTGATATGCAGATGTGTCCTGCTGCTGATAAGAAGTCCTGCTTTATCTTGTGATGCATTGCAAGATGGGGGATGCAGATTTGGACCCTCAAAGCTTAATAGAAGAACAAGAGACAACAGGAATGTCTAACAGTGCAATGCAAAGGAAAAATAGATGTGCCAGCATCTCTGCATAATCTCTGCTAATGCCTCATATATCTGGTAATGAACAGTTACAAGGCTCCCCAGGTGCAGATATTTGTTGGCGTTGACTTTCTTTTATTTCCTAATGTGAAATAAAAATAGGGAGATGCACATAGGATTTAACAGTTATGGTCCCAAATCTATTTCTGTGTAATAGCAAAACTAGATTACACAACCAGACTGTATTGGATGCGTATGTTTTGTTATAGCCCATTGCTTAAGACAGGCAATCATTTCAGGGTCTGATATTTTCTTGCAATGTTTGGCCCATGTTTTTCCATTTCTCTTTTGCTATTCATTTATTTGTGTCACACAGCATGATCCTAGCTCTGCTTGGTCTTTGTGGCAGAGTAGGGGATTTCCATTTCTTTATTAAGCACAGTTTGACACGAGGTAATAGCCTTGTTCCTTATTTGATTCCTTTGCAAAGGACTCGGAGTGCTATTTTCCAGAAGGCTGGCTTGTCATACTCCTTAAGCAGCAGATCATAGCTCTTTCAGGCAAAGATTACATTTTTTGCTCTACAGACCTGCCAGACTGGGTCCATTGCTCCTCCCCCTGCACTCTCTCACAATCTCACATGTGTACCCCTGCACTGTCCGGGACTGCTGCAGAACCCCACATGCCAAGCAATTTTGCCATACCAGTGAATAAACCATGAATGTGTGTATCTGTCTGGCTGCCCAACACTTAGCCTCGTTTTAGGGCCTAATGCACAGATCTCATGCAGAGGGTTTCCAGTAAACTGGCTGGGCTTAGTCCTGATGGAAACACCACCATTTTAAACAGTCCCAGATTCTACAGACAGGACACTCTGCTCATCAGAGACACTCTTGGCATTTTTTTCCACCAACAGCTACCCCTTTCCCCTCCACNGAAGCCCAGGGTGATGTATCCAAAGACTTGTGTTTTCTGTTTTCCATCCTGATTCTATGAAACTGTTTCGTAAATGAACAAAAGTCAACTATATGTGACCCCAGCTTTCAAATCTTCCACATGCTAGCATAGACACAATAGTGCTCTTACATGCTCAACTGTGCAATTTAAGGGGCCACTATTGAAAAGTAGCTTCCCGAGTTTATAGTGCTTTCACTGTCATGAAGGAATTGCTTTGTGAATCCCGGCCAGCACTGAATTGAGTTTTGCATTTAAAGCTGGGATTTACATTCTTTGTTATGTGTAAAGAATATAGTATATCCTCTGTGAACTTAAAGCATAACAACAACCTCAAATAAAACCAATTTTATGATAGAACAACATGTGAGAGGGCTCTTTAACCTGTTTTCTGATAAATAGGTTACTGACTTGAAATCAGAACAAGAAATTAGTTCCATGGTTTAGCCCAGAACACCAAAATCACTTTCTCCCATTTCAGAAGTGCCTAGAGCTGCAGCCCTCTCACTGTCTGAAGGATCTGCCCCTTGAATCTTACATCATCTGTACCACAATCCAAATCACCTCGCTTACGCTTCTGATGGGCTTGAGTTTTCAGAAGCAGAACCTACAATATTGGGAAACTATTAACAAATCATGGCAGGTTCCTCATATGTGTAACTGTACAGATTTTGAGATAAATTTCACTACACAAAACTCACCCATTACTTATGAACACTTTCTTGTCTCTGTTCCACATCTTAGTTCTCAACTTCTGTTTCCCCGTTCCTTCTTTCCCTGGCCTCCCCAGCTTTCCTCCTTCTTTCTTTGCTTTCAGACTGCTCTCTTTCTTTTCCTGTTATTCTCTCTCAGTATTTCTACTAATGTCTTTCTCAATTTGCTGTGAAGGCAGATAAAGCAGGAATACAACCCGGATCACAGCTTGGCTGTGATTCCTAGAGCTGGACTGACACACAGTCCAGCTCATTGCCTAGACAGATGGGCAGAAGGAAACTCTCTGGCATCTGCATGCTGGAACCTGAATACCAGTCTATTTCCAGATAACCATGGCAAATTCCAGGAGCAATCTGTGCTTAGTAGAAATCACACAGCGTTATTAACTCTGCCGTGAAACTGAACGGCACTTCTGAGAGCACAAAACAAACAAGGTCTCAGCCACAAAGAGCTTAGGATGACAAAATGACTGTCCGAACCTGATCACCTGCTCCCAGATAAAGACGGCAAAGTAAGAGATCTTGTTTTTCCGAAATGTCAAGCACTTATAGTGCTGACTGAAGTTACACTGATCAGTATGTTCTCTCATCTGCTATCAGACTGCTTTTCCAGGGCCCCTCCATCAGGCTTGGGAAAACAGCATGAGGGGGCAGTTGATGTACGGGTAGCGAGAGGTTTGTTCAAGCTTCATTATTAAAATCATAATTAAAACCTTGCCAGTGTATTTTTCAACCCAGTTTTGCTTTCCCAGGCTCAGCTGGGAAAACTGAAGCTGAATTGTTTGTGAGTTGGTTTCTTTGTCAATATCAGCATTTCCCAATCATTTTCATCCAAGCTAACATTTTGGAGAAAAAAAAATATCACAGGCCCTCCCTTTGCTATGGTTTTTTTTTGTTGTTGTTGTTGTTGTTTTTGTTTTTGTTTCTTAAATCAAGAACCAAGCTGCATTTTGAATATTCATTTACAGATTTATTTTTTCAAGCTTTGTTTTCATATTCACTTGATCACATGGTAACATGCATGCATGTTTTTCTGAAGTGAAAAAACATGTTTCATCATTATTTCACGTATCACCTCCTCACGTCTTTCTGACCCACAGACCACAAGATTGGAAGCAGGCTTCCAGGACAAGAGGCATGCTTTTCTTAAGATTATCCAGCCCATGAAAAACACTTTATGCTCACTGGGATACTCAAATAGGTAGACATAATTTTCCTAAAAGCTTTCATGCTCACCTCCCTCTTCCCTTGTCTTTGAAGTTGTAAGATTACACAAAAGAACTGGCAGCAGTGCCTAAACCCAAAACTGTAGCAGCAATGACTGAAAAAATTCTTGGACTCTTCCCAGAAAAATCTCAATTAAGAGAATTCTTTGTAATAATTTTAATATGTTGCATTGAAGGGATACTTTAAAGGCAAAATGAACATATTTAAGATGACAGCCATTTCCACAGCTAACAGCAGGTAAATCTGTATATTACTGGGATAAACCAAACAAATAAACAAAACCCAGAAAATATCTTGTCCCCTGTTTGCCTTTTTTTTTCCCCAGAAAGTTTTCTAAAATGGAGACTAAACCAAGGCATCAAGATTTCCAGCTACATATATTTTGAGAAAATTCTCAGCATTCATATTTCCTCTGAAATGTGCAGCTGAGATTTTTCCTGTACTCCTTGAAACCTTTATGGAAACTAACTCTGTTTCTCACAGTCTTTTTAGTAATTTTCACTAAGAAAGAAAAAGCAAATGGAGATTCCCCCATTGTACCAGGAACCTTGCAGCTCCTTACACGTTTAAATATGACAAGAGAGACTAACATAGAGGAACAGTTATCCCCATTTACAAACAGGAAATTGAAGCAGGAAGAATGAATGCTGAAGAGCTAGAGGTCTGTGTCAGCTCCAGGACATGAGCTAGGAGATCCTGGATCATAGACAAATGCCTTACTCATCCAAATATCTATCCTCAAATGTTTTGACTCTTCTTGGCATTTGCATCTTTCTTATAACACAAAGGGAGGAGGCTCAAATGCATTTTTAAAACTCCAGATGACACTAAAATTGTGAAGCTATTTTTATTCTCATAAGATTTTACAAAGCATTTTTCTCCTAAAAAATATATATATATATATAAAAGGAAAATTAGCAAACATGGCTTCAGGGTTTATTGTTCCTTGTGATGTTCAAATTAAATAACACCTTATCGGACAGTTAAAGTTCTTCACAATTTTTCTGTCAAAAATGTGGTATGTAGTTCACAGGCATCTACAGAAAACAGCAGTAACTGCCAGGGGGGAGATGTAAGGGTTGAAAACTTCATTTCTGACAACAGTTAGATGGTCACCCTGCAATTTGTTTCAACACAGCCAGTTGTGTTACCATAACACGTTAAACATCTGCTAAAAACATATGGAATCCTCCTGGGGGATGTAAGTCGATGCCATTCATCAAACCATTTCACTGCTTCCCTTCTCCCCAGATGACTCCCTCCAGAGAGCCAACTGAGGAAAACTATTCCAATGTCTACGTGTAGAAAGGGATCCCTAGCCAGAAAAGTGCTGATAGCTCCCCTTGGAACTGGGAGAAGGTTCCATCTGAGTAAATTCATGTAACGGGGTTAAGGGGAATAATAAAACAACACATCATCAGAACTCCAGATCAGACATCCCCCTCCTTAGGTGAAAGGAGGTAGCATGGGATTCTGCAGCAAAACCAATCCCCGTTCTGCAGAATTCAGTTTATGGGCACTACCAGGTTAGCTGGGAGACTGCTGAAATAATGAATGACTTGGGCAGGGAAGGTCCTAATGTTTTTTTTCCAGTATCACACGCAATAGAATATTATTACATCCAGAAAATGGAACTGTCTGATGTCTAAACACTGGGATGAACATTCATGGCTGTGTAAAATGATTTCAGCAAGGCTGTAAAATGCAACAAGAGCGCCAATGATTTAGAGTGGTGACAGTCAATTTCCATGGTGTGAAGGTTGCTGGACATCACACATGATTCCAGAATCTTTCATGATCAAATTCAGTGCCTTAAATGGGATGTAGCTTTCCAGATCTGAACTGATCTCTGGTGACAAATGGGGATGATATATCCTAACAAGTCCATAAAGCAATGACTGGATGATGATGCCACTATAATCTCATTGGGATAGCAGTCGAAAACTACACAGCTTTCTTTTGTTTCCTGAGGCTTCTGTTGTTTTTCTCAGATATGCTACTTTCTATAATAAAAGATAGTACTTCTCTGTAGACCTCTTTTCACTTGTCATTCACACCCCTTCCAAGCATGCACATAGTGAGGGCAGGAACAAAACTGCACAAGTTTTGCTTCTTTTTTCCTTGATCTCAGGAGTCCTTTTGTGCATAAGACAGCCCTGCTCTCTTGTCAACAAAAGGGAACTGGTAAGTGAACAGAGCAGCCACGCAGGGTATGGGAGCTGTGAAATTCCTTAATGCTGTATAGTGGGATTGAGGCTGACTTGATACTAGGGCAAGATTAGTTATTGTTTTGAAATGTAGCCATAAAATTAATGGTCCTTGTGAACCCTTCACCAGGCACTAATTAATCAGCCTTCCATTTTTACAAGTGAGAGCAAATGAATGCCAGGAATATGCAGTGATTTCGCCAAGTGGGCAGTAGGATTATATTTATTAGGATTTAGGGCTCCTAACCTGTGATCAAAACATGATTGCACCTCTGTCAATTACTTAAAATGTGAGTTTTCTTTATCTGAAGATGACAATCCTTTCATTCACTAGACACTCATTAGTCAGAACAACTGCTATACAAATTATGTTCTTTTGCAGCTTAAAATACGGATTTTTGTGGACCACCATGGAACACAGGTTGGAACTATGTGAGCCACTTATCTGACTGATTCCTGCTATGAATGTTTTAAACAACACTGTGAGTTATAAACTGCTGTTTCCTATCAGGAAGAGATAAACTGTGGATTTATTAAATGTTGGAGCCATTTTCACCCCTGGTTTTACTGGACTGATTTCAATGAAGCAATCCCAAGGACACATTCTCTTAGTTAAGTAGCCCTTGGCCACCTACTGCATTTAACTTTTTGTACATACATCACAAAAGCTTACAAAGCAAGAGGAAGGAACCATCTTCTTGATTCGTGTATTCTGAGCTACCTTCAGTGAAGGACCCGAAATTCAGATTCTGTTTGAAAGATCCCCAAGATTAGTCCTGTAGACTTTCAGTCCACTAAAAGGCTAAATCCACCAAGCCCCTGGACCCTGAGAATTGTGGAAAGCCTGGCAAAAGCTCTAGAACTTCCTGCACTTCCCTCTTGTAACCAGCCCCTCTGTGCAACCTTTCATGCCATGTTTTGGCGCTTTCTGGTCCTCCTGGCTGTGATACCAAATTGCAGAAGTAGCTGTGAAAGTTAAAGACTTTAAGAAGAAACTGTTAACTGGATTTTCCTAAAATCCTGTACAGCAGAGATAAGACTAGGGTATTTAGAGGGAAACAGGAGTTTGTCTACACCACTTCTGCATCATGCTTTTAAGATGATTTCAGTTGCTCTAGAAGAGGTGCAGAGGGGAAAAACTGGTGCAAGGCCTCGGGTTAGCTCCTTCTGTGCAGCATATAACCCAGTTTGTACATTTCTATCTTCCTCCTTTTCAGTACATCTCACTCTCCCGCTTTCATCTCCACTTCTCTAGGCTCATTTATCTCCAGCCACGTTGTGTTGTCTGAAGCACTTTATTCTTTACTTTCCCCTGTGTATCCCCATGATAATCAGTCCCTCCCTCCCTCACTATCAGGTCTCTGTGTTGTCTTTCAGGCGATCTCATTTTGGTTCTACAGATAAAGACATCTGGTTCTACAGATAAAGCAGAGAGGAACAGGGGTCACAAAAAGTCAGAAGAAGTTTTTCCTCTTTAAATTGACAAATAGGGGCAAATCCCTCTGTTACAAACAAAAATAATGACATGTTAGAAAGGATGAGAATGGAAACTGCCTTTCCTGGAAACAGCCATTGAAATGAAGCAATAGTTTTGGGAAGCCCAGGGTATTGGTAGAGCAGCTGGTCTCCTTCCAACTGGGATTTGCTGTGTTCCAGGGCTATAATCAAGCAAATAGAGAACTTGCCAACCAAAGCTTTATTCAACGTGCCAGGGGGCAGCCATCCCTTCACCTGAGCTAGAAATGTCTTCACTAATGTGCAGCATGTGCATGAGTCACTAAAGAGCCTTCACCCTTCATCAGTCAGACAAGTGCAGTTGTGTGTGCAGCAGGACGAGCAGAGGCAAGGGGATGGCAAGCTATTAAGAATTAAGCCTAATGGCCCCTTGAGAGCCCTGGGAGGGGGGAAATAAAATAAAATTTAAAAAACCCTTCACCTGAATTTTAATCATACCCAAGGGAAGACATGAGATTTAATACAAAACATTACACAGCTGCTTTGCTACACGAGATTAACTTCATGTAACAGGATGAATAAAAATATTCCCACTCCAACTTTCAGAAACATTCTGCCCTGAGGCAGTGAGAGAAATGGCACAGAATGCAGAATGAGGCAGGGGGATGAGCTAGAGATGCTTTTAAGCTCTGTGCAAGTCACCCATCCAAAGCTGGGCTCTGACACAAATCTCCTTCAGCATCACAAATTAATAATTCATCCTTAGCTGGGCGATCATTACAAGATCTCTTTCTGCAGACAGACAGTCAGAGAGAACAAATGTAAGAGTTAATGCTGGCTGGCAATACTGTGAACCTCTGAGAGCAACAGGCTATGACAGCACTGCTTAAGTTCTCCTAGTGCTGTGCTGAACACTTGGGCATCTGCTAAAGACTGTAAATGTGCACGGATGAGGACTGACCCACTTCTGCAATTGAAAGTTGGAAAGCCTCCCAGATGCACACATGACATTTTGGCAACACAGAGAGAGAAGTTCAAGGAAACTAGGAAAAGAGTTCAGAAGTAGAGTGTGAACAAAGATACACAAACACAAAAAAATCTAGTTTTAAACTCTTTGTTATCAGTCTTCCAAGATCAGTTGCAGTCAAGATCAGTAGAGATTTTTGTGGTAGAAATGAGGCAAATTCCATCTGCCACCCATAGAAGCTGGAGGTTCACACCATAGCCTGTCAAAGTATGCAGGGACTTGGTCACAAATTGATTTACAAGAAGATCAGGTGGAGATATAACAAGTTTACTTTCCAAGTTGTAGAGTAAATGCATGTCGCTTGACAAGTAACTTTTCCTGGCAACCCCATCAACCATTTATGAAGCAAGAGTGGTATTTACTTAGTGCCCAGTATGACAGGCAGTGTGCATTTCATAAAATACACCTCCTTCCATAATTGACAATTTAGAAAATTAACTATTTACTATTCTTGCTAAAAATTTATCGGAAGCATCCAACTGATCATCGTGCACATTTTGTATACTTACCCTTTGGGGATAGCATTCCCATTAGGTCCTGGAAATCAAGGAGCTTTTAGGACTGACCAGGCCTTGGAAAATAAATCCAGATCTCAACAAGTACTATGAGTCAGATGCGATTTTCTTCTTTTATGCCAATGAGCATTCACAACTTGAGCGTGATGCCAGTCATGGAAATACAAAAACACAGAGTTGCCCAGGACAGCAGTGTGCTCAGGGACACCGTGGGCCCTGAGCTTGGTCTCTGTGGGAGCTCTGCGTAGGCAGGCTGGTTGTGGCTGTGGCTGCTCAGACAGAAGCCAGGCTTATTCAGAACAGATGCAGCAGTCACCTACCTGATCTCTCTCAGGTGTCTGGCAGTAGTGGCTGTAGCAATCCCAGTTCCCTTGTGCTCTCCTCTTCAGCCTGCAATCCTTCCTGTTTCTCTTCTCTTGCCTGTGGAAACAACAGACTCGCACCAGTCCCTCATCTTGGGGGCTGAAAAATACAACTTTCTGCTTGCTATGGAGACACCTGGAGTCACCCCTAAGCACTGGTGATGCTCTGCAGCTAGGGGTGTTCTGAGTGAGATGTAAATCAAGATACTTGGTCATAAAGCAGCAAGTGACAAGTCTTGGAGGGAAAAAAAAAGGTGTTATCTTTAGTAACCAGGCCAAATGCCAGCTCCAGCTAAGATAACAGACATTCTACTGACTTCCTGCAATTTTCCTTCAGTGAAATATTATCCTTTTTACTTCCTGCCAGAGTGTCATTTAACACTGCTTTGCCAGTCTATGGTGATTTGCTCAAAGAAAGTTGAATTTCAGTGAAGACTAAAGTAACTCTACTACATTAGAGTGTAGTGGACACACATCCCAAACTGTGTGATACTGAATGAGATTTATATACATGTTCAAGAAGCTACATGGATTCATAGTTCAGTTTAATTTTGGTCAGTGAATTTAGCAATAATCCTTTATTACAGGAAAAAATGCAACAGACTGGTTGCATACATGGATGAGCATTCTTTGTATCTGGAGAGCACATGTCAGTAAAATAATTTTATCACAACAATAGCAAGACCCTTTTCCTCTAGCACCCTGATCTCACATTCCAGCAACCACTAATCCTATCACCTGGAAACAACTGCTGCTCCTTGAGACAGCACTGAAGTGTCCTCCAAACAGGAGGTACCAACCAGTAAAGATTCTGCTGCCTTGTTTCCACTTGATGATCTTAAAAGTCTTTTCTGTCTTAAACAATTCTATGATTCTGTGATAGATACTGGGCTATCACATACAGCTACATTTGCTGCACACATTGAAGTGTTCAACACCTGGTGGAATAAGGCTTTGAGCAACCTGGTCTAGTGGGTGGCATCCCTGCCCATGGCAGCGGGGTTGGAATGAGATGATCTTTAATGTTCCTTCCAACCCAAAGCATTCTATGATTCTGTAACACTGTGGTTTTGCATCAGCGATGTGATAACATGCTACTCGAACTCAAGAGGAAACTATAGCAAAGCAATTTATTGCTACCTCTATATTTGCACTGGAATATGTCGGGTACCCGAGGAAGATGTAACCGCTCCCAAAGAAGGCAGAAGGAAATGTTGTTTTGCTGTTCACAATAGGTTTCCTCATCAATCAGGCACATTAATTAAAGCTTGCTTCCTTTAGCAGGATGACTATAAAGGCAGTTGTGGAGGAGGAAAAGGAGTACAGGCTTATGACTTATGCCATTTTCCAGGACTTGTCCCGAAGATTAATTTTATCTACCACTTTAATGAGGCTGAGTCCTTACAAAGGGGTGATCAACATCTTCACATTCTAGTGTGATAATACAATAGCAAGGCATCCTCTCAACACGTGTGAGGCCACGCCTTTCACAGGAGCATTAGGTACTGAGCACAAATCACAGGCCAAGTAGGAAAGGCATAGCTATTCACTGCAATTCAGGTAGTGTCAGAGCCTCAGGACCCAGAAGGTCAGAACTGCTATAGCTAATAGGCAATTTCTCTATCAAGTGTCATGCTGTTCACATGTTCCTGATTTGCCCTTTCCTCCTGGGGTGTTGATGGTGCTGTTGATGAAGGTGGGACTACAGCCAGCTGTTCTCTGACATGAGGTGTGCCAGGCAGTGGGATACTGCCCTCAGCTCCAGAAGCTGTCAAAACCATCATGGATTTATATTCTGTGTAAGTAATTAGGGACTCCCCGTTGCTTCTCCACTCGCCTCCCATTTGTAGGGCAATCACATCAGACAAGAGCCGTGCTCAGTGAACACTGCCAGCCTCCCCTGAAGCCAGTGGGGACTATTAAGAGAGGTTACTGGGGCAGATGGAATATTCCCCACTAGAATGCACACGCAGAGCTATAGATTTTGCCTTTGAACATAGCCTGTGGCAATTTCCAGCAGATAAATGAAAGATGCTATTTTCATTTGTTTGGGTTCTTTAAATAATGATTTGCATCACTTGTTGCTTTTAGCCATAGTAATCCCACCTCCAGTCTGTGGTAGAGACAAATTACTTTTTCCTTCCCAATTTGCCCGATTTTTTTCCATTCACTTCCTCACTCTCTTTACATCTAGCACAGGCATACAGTCTTTGTGCTAAGGGAGTCTGGAAAGGGAGCTGCTGCTGCTCACCAGACTCCTTTTGTTAAGGTTTGCAAGGGGAAGGGGCTGGCCCAGAAATGCTTAAGGAGCTTTCTTCAGCTAGCTTCGGTCCTTTCCTCATGATCAAAATTGGTCTGGTTGTTCAGAGGCACAACCTAAGCTAATTTTGCCCTCCCACATCAGGAAAAAGCCTTTAGAATGCAGTGAGGAGTGCCTTGGGCTTCCCTGTTACGTGAGGCTCACTGGGGGATAAGACCCATGAGTTTTGCCAGGATGAAAAGCCGAGCTCGTGCAGTTTCCTGTCTAACAGCAGATCCCTCCAGCAGAGTCCTTGCCCTCCCCCTTGGGTGAACTGCCATTGACCCAGCGAATTCAATTAATAAGGTTCTTCCTTTATCAAACAAACCCCACATGGCCCAAACCAAACATGGTGCATTTGAAAACAAATGGATTGAAACGGCCCTAATCTAGTCAGACACTGTCCTCTGTGTATGTTCCCTCCCGTTCAGCCTACCCACAAACACAATCAGGGCATCATCAGGATCCCATCTGGTCTGCAAGGCGAGTGGGGAGCCTGACACCCTGCACAAGGGAGAGTATCTCTGATTTGGGCCTCTATCAAACAGACCTTTACAGTGCCTCCACAGTTCCTTTTTTGGCCCAGTTTTCTCACTGCTGAGCCCTAAAGAAAAGGGGAAGAATGCCTCAGTTGAAGTCCTAGGAAGAAAGCTCTTGTAACCTTGACTTATTCCATTTTTGCCATGCACAGTGGTGATTCAGTATACTGTCATATTCAGTCTGGATAAATCCCACTACCTAAAGCATTTATGTAAAACACCAGAGCAGAAAGCACAGCACCTGGACTGGAAGACTCTGAATCACTTCAGCCACTTCATACATGAAGTTTTTTCCTCTATACCACAGGGAAGTTGTCACTGCTCCCATTTCTGGGGCCCAGTGATCAGCTACATCTGTCCTAGGGTGCACACCAGCAAAAAGAAATCCCACATCAAAGTGGGATTCCCCACCTGACTTATCCAAAAGAAGAGCCCAGCTATGATGAGGAGAAGGGAGATTTCTTTGCTGGCAGATTGGCACAGACACAGATGCTGCCCCTATTACTTCCATCATAAACAGCACAGACTTGTTTGGGAACCCTCCTCTAGCACAGTGCACCAAGCACTGAGTCTAGGTGCTCAGAAATGCCTGGGCACCCCCGACACCTATTCAGACACATCTCCCATGCCCCACCTTCTCTTAGCCAGAAGAGACCAGGCACGATCCCTGCTAGCTCTCAGGACATGGACACAGAGGGAAGTTGGGGGCTGTCCCTACCCAGCAGTCCCCAGCAGAGATGCCCTTTTTCTTTGGGACACAAAGAGAGAACAGCTTAGGTCAGGCAGCACACCTTAGGCAGGCTTCCTTGGGTGGTTCCCAGGGAAAACCTGGTGGAAGAGGATCAGAGACAATGCAAGTGTGAGAGGGCTGAAACAGCACTGCTGTCAGATCTGGAGGAATGGTGAAGACAGCCTTCATGTAGCACACTGAGGACATGTTCCAGAGATATGCTGTAGGACCTGTGACACACACAGGAGCTTCAAATCAGGCCTGTGCAACTGAGTAGCCACTGGGACTGCAAAGACACTAAGAAAAAAACAAAATCAAACTTTCTTAGCACAGCCCATCCCAAAAGACTTCCTCCATGTGGTCATTCAGGACACTTGAGCCATCTCCCATGGCAGTGCCCACTGAGGGCAGGCTCTCTTGACCTACTGGGCAGTCCTTTTCCTTCAGCCTTATTCCCTTGGAGGCAATCTAACAGCAGGAAGGAGGCAAGCTAAAGGCAGCTATTAATTCCAGGAAGAGTCAAAGGCAGTGAACATATTCCCTTCATACAGCCTTTATACATCACTTTTCAGTGTATAACACATGCCTTAGGTGAGTTTAACTAAACTGTGAAAAGAGAAATCCTGTGAAGCTAGACCAGAAATCTTAGCAGAATATATTTGAAGAAACTGCTGAAAAACATAAATTAGAAGTTATCACATTTTCTGTTCCAGGCTGCCTAAAAGGCATAACATACATATTCCTGTGTGGTAGATGTGAATTGTCCCACTGGAACCAGTAGCCAGCACTCCAAACTTCTGAGATGAGCCATTCTTTTGAACCACCTCCTTTGCCCCAAAAGCCCTTGACAGGTTTTCCGTATTCTCTAAAATACATGTTCACTTTTTTTTTTTTTTTTTTTTTTTTTTTTTTTTTCTGTCAGACTTACCAAAGATGAAAAAGGGCAAAAACCAAAGAGGAATTTCTGTTGCACTATCCAATCCCATCATAAGTAAAGAACAACTGGAAGTTATTGCAAAGCTAGATGCTTCCCCAAGGGCAGGGTGCTCCCTAGGAACACTTATGGGCAGAATTCCACACACTACCGCTTCTTTTTCCCTGCAAACACATTTCCTACAGAGCACCACATAATGGTGCAGCTGCCTCACTGAGAACAAACTAAAATATAGCTGAGGAGACCTCTGGAAAGGCTTTAAGGAAAGCTGAAGAAAGCAGTACTATCAGTGGTACAAATGCACCAGCACAACAGAATTACTGGAAAAATATACTGATATGCTCTTATGATTCTGAGATTTGAAAAACTCACAAGAATGCTTGAAGTTGCTCATTTGCATTTTGTTTCCCAGAATGCAGTTCCAACTCATGTATTTCCCACAGGCATGGACATCAAAGCTGTGGAAACAAGCTATCTTTGCATTAAAGTTTTCTTTTTTAATTAAACATTATAAACCAGGACCAGAAATTCCTTCTTCTTTCACAGCTGGAGAAAGCATAAAGGCAAAGTGAGGGTAGAGAAACAGAATCCATCAGTCACTGTACAGGGAGAGATTGCTTGGCCATGGATGCTTACAATTGCCTTCTCACTGCTTGGCTCATTCGTGCAACATATGGCGAGGTATGGAAAGTGCACCTATAGCCCAAAGGTCACTGTGCCACCTGCAGACCCCAGACAACATGCAGCCTTGCACAAATACACATGGAAGTAATTAGGCAGGCAAGGGAGCTGGGATTTGAAGCGGAACCCCCTCAAGTCTGCTGCATTAATCCTTCCAGCTGAGTTGGAGAAGAAGTCTGAATTCCCAGGGGTCTGATTGCTGAGCTAGCTTGTAGCTCAGGGTAGGGAAAAAAAAAAAAAAAAAAAAAAATTTATTTTT
>VWZN01020015.1:315563-334473 GCA_013396955.1 Regulus satrapa | reverse complement strand
AAAAAAAAAAAAAAAAAAAAGGGTGTGGGGACAATAGACCTAAACCTTTCTCTTGCTGATTCAAGCATTAGAGCACAGCACACAACCCAGACTAAACCTTTTGCTGAGTGTCCCCAGACTGGCATTTCAGGGAATGTTTGCAGAAAGTTAATGCCCTGTCAGCATTCCCATGTGGGAAATGGCAAACATTTATGCACTGGAATACAGAAATGCATGCATCCAGAGGCTGCCTTAACAGACTTTCATTTTCACTGAACACAGTGCTTTCCAAAACTAAATGTAATTCACCACTGGAAAGCTAGATAACTGCAATTCACTGCTGCTTAATTTCTGTGTGAGGTGCACGAATTTATCTTGGTTTTGTCTTAATACAAAGGTCAGACATTTGAGGACCCAGTTTTCCCTAGAAAGAGATTATTAGATAATCACGGAATACCAGAATGGATGCACAGCTCTCAAAGAAAGACACATCATATTTGAGTCTCTGACTGCCATGGTTAAGACATATATCCCATCTAGTCTAGGGATTTAAAGCACCTTACCAGAGTGATTTGAAGCCAAATCCTCCCTCAACCTTGGTAGAACATTTTTTCACGGGCAGTTCAGTATTTGTGGAGCCATCAGGAAACAAAACAAGGCGGTGTCTGTTTTCTCCACACACTTTCTCTACTTCACTCAAAGGAGAGAAATGCAGCTCTGAATCACTTTCCATCAGTGTGAAGAAAGAGCTGTAAGTGTTTAATCATACCCAGCCAGGCTGGTGCCTCAGTGACAGCAGACAGCAGAATGGCCGAGATGGGGCCTGAACAAGCCACTCTACCTGCTCTTCAGTCACTTCTTAGCCCTTGTGTGTTACAATCATTATCAAAGTACCTGGAATCATTACTGCAGTGCCGATTTGTACTTCAGGGTCTGGGCATATGCCTGTCTCTTGCCCACTGTGGGGTGCTGAGGAACAAGATAAGCTGTCTGGTCTTTATCAAGATGCCTGGTCCCACTCCTTAGTAAGCAGTAAAGATTTGCACTGTAAAAAAAACAAACAAAAAAAAAAAAAAAAAAAAAACCAAAAAACCCCTGTAATTTCAGCCTGGGCACAAAAAAACCACCACTTAGGAGTCCTTCTGGAGGAAGTCTCCATCAGAGCAAAATAGATATGGGGACATTGTCCAGAGATCCATCACCAAGGATTATGTATAACACAGGGAGAAAAACTTGGAAAGTACATTTGGATTCCATGACAAAAATTTTGTATGAACTCAATTCCTATTTGGGTTGAGAAAAAGCTGAAATGCCTAGTTGTGATCTAAGGCGTACTTTTTAAGTCAAGTTTGAGCCAAGGTTGTTTTCTCTCCCTCTGATAAACTGGTGTCTCGGCCCTTCCTACTATGCCAGGGAAAGGAAGGTGTGGCATTAGTACAGCTTGCAAGCCTCTTATTTAGGGCTTGGAGAAACAAGTGTAGTAAATTAGTCGCTACAGCTTAATGAGTCTCTATCAGCTGAAGCAAGTGTGCACACCTCTGCTCGCAGTGAATGCCTTTATTTAATACACAGATAGAATAGCTAAACTGCCGAGTCTTTTTATTGTTGATAGAAATAAGTTTCTGCCTTTTAACTCTCTTAACTAATTTCTTCTGGTGACCACAGTCATCTGTGCATATTTCCCCCCTTCTAAATAAATCTCTTTCAAAAGCAAACATTCCTAAGGGGGAATTAAGCCAAGCAAGGCAGCAGCCCGAGGCTCTGGAAACATCTAAGCATTGAAGACACCACAACAGTGGCTGTTGCCATCTGCTGTACCAGAGAGCTGAGGTGTCCAGCTGTATCCTCTCCCAGGCTGCAGGTGTCCCTGGGCTGGTTTCCCCACCTTCAGGGCTCTGAGCAGCTCTGTGCCTTGCATCACTGTGCATGTGTCGGGGCTGCTGTGCTCCCCAGAAATCCTGGATATTGAATGTTTGCCAGCAGAAGGGTACAAGGAGGCATGGTGTGATGGGGAGCTGTCAGAGATGAGATCCTAGACTATTGAGGCCAGGCACTCATCTGGGTTTTGCAGCTTCTTGTACGTGTTCGCCAAGAACGAGCTTGTAAATCTCAGTACAGCAAAGCAGTATTAGTAGGAATAAAAGGTACAAAGTTTAGGAGAATAGACAGCAGGAGGTAACACTGCATTCAGAGTTTTTCAGCCCTTCTCACGTCTGCCTAGATTCTACACTCTCAAGGAGCTTAAACATTAAGTAGGATAATTATGTGAAAATATTACAGCAAAAGATGAATCACTCAACTTTATTAAACTTTAATTACTCTTTTGATTGCTCTGAGATGACAGGACTAATTCCACTGTATTTACACTGTATTTTTCTTTAAAATCATATCAATAATTTCAACATTAGACCTGCTGATTTTCTCCTTGTTCAACACTTGGCCAGCAATCCAGAGCCTTTGTATTTGCAGGCTGGCTTATGGAAAATGAGACGACATAATGCCATGGTCCAGGAAAGCATCATCACCCAGATGATAATGATTTATTCAAGAAATGAAAGTCAGCACTGCTAGTTAGTAGACCAGCAGCTGGAAAAGGAGCCTCTCCCACATTAAACTGTTTGGAAACACTGTGGAGTTTGGTGCAATTTTCTTTCCACAAAGGAGAAAATCCTACTCATTTTAATTTTGCCAGATGGCTTTGCACATTCTGCTACTGCACCAGTAGAGGCAATTTCACCACACTTAAGGGATTTACCAATGGGATAAGAGGAGATGTTTATCACCAAGCCTCTCTACAGTTATGCTTGCCCCCGTTCTCTGTCGTGAAGAACTGAGATTGCCTGTGTTGTATGTCACACTCTTTCCTCCAGCAACAGTGGAAGCTCTTGTCATGAGTATTACATTACACAAGATCAAACCTCATGGGCTACTTCGAGTGGTTACTGACTCTTTTTTGTTCCATTTCAAACCTTGAGTTACTGAGGTCAAATACAGTGACCCTAGCCTTCATTTGGCATCAAAGGGAGGGATACAGCCTTTATACACTGTGGGAACTGCAGCTTCAAAGGACATTGCATCAATACATACAGGAAAGTGCCTCCAGCACTTACTCATTACTAGCAGGGGGAAGGCAGGATTTTCCTAGAGGTTCCCTGTGGGCCCAGGCACAGAGCACACGCCCCCAGCAGAACAGTTGCTCTGGTGGAGGTCTACAGAGGCTCTATGGGAAGGGCTCCTTTGTAAACCTTTCAGACAGTCAATTCCTTGAGGATGTGGGGGATTCCTAGGAGGCACATGAGAGGACACACAGGAGACTTCTGATATCCCAGATCTTTACAGGTGCACTCTAAAATAATCTTAAGTATCACCATGGAAGAATTCCTGGGATATCTGCCACCCACTCACTACCCTGAGTCAAGGGCAGCACTCAGACATATTTGTTTTCCTTTGAAAATCTTTCACATTGGCTGCAGCTGAAAGCACATGGGAAAAAAAAATAAAAGCATTACTAGATGATTCTAACTTTGTAGGTCTGGCTGCAGTTCACCTTGCATTGCATGGACTTCACCTTTCACACTATACCAAACCATAGGTACAAGCCTGGTCACCAGATAATAGATGTACTTAATATTGCATGTTTGTCTTCATAAACATGCTCCTGCCTCTGTTCTCTAACAGCTGGGTCAGCCTTTGGATTTCTGAGTTTTACAAAACTGAAGAGAAGCTGCTGCCAGCAGACCTCGAAGTGGCACAAATTTGCATAGTTGCTGGGGCTATGAGCATACTGGAGGGGTTTTCCTCTAGTTCACTCTGGGAAAAAGATACTATTTTAAAGAATTTTCTTAATATTTTCCCCTTCCTTTCTCTTTCAGACTGTAGTTCTCTGTTTTGTGACATTTCTGTTCTCTGTTAAATTATACAGTATATTTCTCTAAAAGTTGCTGAGATGGCCTAGGTCTAAACACAGATATATTAATGTAGAGAGAAACTCCTGTGACTGTGGGACCTCTCCTGGAAGATGCATGTCTGAATTAATGTGTCTGGCTCATTTAATTTAGTACAGAAAGAATCTCAATAAAATATAAAACAAAGATTAAAAAAATCCCAACCCTGCAGAAAAGCTCTCCCACCCTAACAGTACCAAAGAAAATGTATTTTGCATCTCACTCAACTGTGTTCAAAGTTCTTTAGCAGCAGCTTGAAGACTGCAGTCCTCTTACCAAACTCAAATGCTCATTTCAAGTAGAGCTGTGTACCTCTGCATCCCCCCAGTCACTGGCTGGGAAGGGCTAAAACTCCTTTTGCTCTAGCATGAAAGGATTGGTCTGATAGCAGCAGATATAAAGGATACTCACAGACTCTTCAGGAAATGTGATCTGGAGATGCCCTGTTACTCACTTAGAACATCCCTATGTTGCATCATTAATCTTTTTTTGCATGTGGAGTAATCATCGATAGAATATATCACTGTTTTGAGAAGGGCAAAGAGTAGAAAAAGGGAAATAAAAGGACAGCAGGGTAGTTTATCACATATGCCTTGTTTTGAGAGGGCTAAAGCGGGCCCAAATTCATTACTTTACAATATAACCCACTAAAGAGTATGCATCAGTATCTAAAAGCAGCCCTTTCCAGCTCTGCTGTACTGCCAAAAAATTACTGGTGAATGTTTTTAACTCTCTAAAGCCTTTGTTCACGGCTGCTTCAAACAATGGCAGTTCACAAGGATGTGGAACAAACAACCACAATTCCTTTCTGAATACTTGCTATGGTGGGAACAAATAGGGAGGGCTTAAAGGAAACATTGGTTGCAAATAGCACAGGTGAGGGAAGAACTGGCACGGAAAGGCTTTTGCTATTACATGCCAACATTCTTTGCTCTGCAGCGGAAAGGAGGCAATCTTAGCTGGGACTATGGCTAAAAAGGGAGACTCTTTTAGGTCTGAGTAGGAGGCAATGTGAGGATTTCCATGCCTATTTTGAGGACCCAAAAGGTTGTGGGGGAAAGGAGGGATAAAGACAGCCTCTTCCAAAGAAGCGTTCTCTAAAAATTCTCTGGAGTAAAGTAAAAAATTGAGATGGGTAAATCCAAAGCAGCTAGAGAAGAAACTTGCAGCCTGCAGAAATTCCTCTAACAATGCCTTGGGATCACATAAACAAGGTTATTAATAGAATCCTGCCTCTCCAGCAGCCCTGAAAGGCTGCTTCCTCCCATTCTTCTATCTGCACCAATTGAAGGCAGAGAAGCCCTGCCTTGGGAAAACCTCACTTGCTCTCTTGTTGTTTTTATCTTTGCCTTCACTGTATTTCCTGTCAAGACTGCAGGTCAGAAAAGGCGGAAGCCTCTTTGTACCTCTGTGACTGCCATGGTGTGACCAAGGAATGTGCCTCAGATGGAACTCAAGAGGGTGCTGGGGAAGTGAAGTGGAGAGTGAAGAGAAGGGTGGCTGGGCACTTGTGGCTGATTGCCACCAGCAGCCCAGACTAACCCAAGAGAGGGTGGGAGCTGGGGCACAGGCTGCTTTTCCAATTACTTCAGAAAAGCCAGCATTCCTGCTTCACAGCCATGGGACACATGGAGGACTTGACCTTGCCTTTCCTGAGCTTTCCAGTCAATGTCCCAGCAGACACCCCCAAAACATTGGTTTTTTTTATTCTGGCTTCACAAATCCCAAGCGTCTCTTTAGTGTTTTTGCTAGCAAAAGGCAGAATTTTATGCACCCCTGGGGTTTTCTGAGGAACTGACAACCTCTAAGAAAATGAAGCATTTTATACTTTTCAACCATTTTTTCTGTTCTGTTGTTACAGAGGTGACAGCCATACTTTCTCTAAAAGTTAATTTTCTCAGCTTCTAGAGTTACAAGAGGGCTGGGGAAAAAAAAAATGAAAAAAAATTGCAGAAACTCTAGGATTAACACACAACACCAGCAACCTACCACAGAGAACATAGAGGCTTTTTTTTGTGCTGTTTGCACAAACAGCAAAGAAGAAACCATTATTAATACTGCACAACCACGAAAGGTCAGGTAAAATTTATCTACATCTACAGACAAAATATTCAATAAGACTTGCTCTTCCTCAGTGCTGATTTAGTCAGAAGGTGTTAACAGAGAACAGACTGAAATACTGCACCCATTTGATCTGATAGCTTCTCCAAATTCAAACCAAGCAAGGTGTCAAAATGAATGCTTCCCCTGGGACTAGACTTCAAATAAAACACAGAGAAATAGGCATATGCTTCCTGCCACTCTCTCTTTCCGTACACGATCTAGACTGTTTGGGGGCTCAAGCTCTGGTGTGATGCACAGGTTGTTTCAAACTCACAGGAAAACCCACAGCACAAAAAAAAAAAAAAAAAAAAAAAAAAAAAAAAAAAAAAAAAAAAAAAAAAATCCCATTCCAGTGCACATGCAGAAGCAAGAGCTGCTGTCTTTGCCACTACTACCTTAGCAAAATACATATTAAGACTCTGTTCTAAAATCTGCATCACTTTCCATAAGGAAACAGATTTAGCATGGTCCTCAAGGACTCAAACATCCTTTCTTCAGCCTCAGTAAGCCCTTTGGAGTTAAAACAATCATTGTGGGTCTTTAACTTTCTTTTGGAGGCCCTGACATATTTCAGGTGAAGGCAGGGGAATAGAGAGAACTCCTGTCCCAGTCTAAAGTTTTGGCTCCTTTGTTACTGTCAAAAATCCATCTGTGTTTTTCAATGACAGTGTAGTGCACAAGAATGTCTGCTGAGCAGGGCGTCTGCTGTTGCTGTGTGTGAAATAATACAGCCCTACTATCAGCAGAATGGAAGAACTGACATTACTTCTGTTGCCCAGGAATATTCATCTGGGGGAGCTGGTGCTGTTTGCCTGTCTGTCCTGACCACAGAGCAGCCACCAGCAGGATATCAGTGCACCATGGCCATGGTGACACCCAGCCCACACCTTTGTGTGATGCCCTTGGAGCTGGAAAAATGAGAGCACAGCATGCTGAGGCATCAAAGCTGTGAATTAGCTTGGGTTCAGGAGAAACAGCCACAGCACTCAGGGCTACTGGTAAGTGAATAAACAGGGACACAGTGCTCTGCTGCAGAGACCTGTGGGCTCAGAACTCAGGATGGACTCTTCACCTCTTTTCCCACAGATGCTACAGACTTCAGCTTTGCTGAAAGCTGAGCAATGTGCTTCTGTGTGTAAGCACAGAAGGAAATTTTACAAATTGAGAAATAGGAAGCCAAAAGTAGTGCATTCATTATGAGAAAATATTTTGACCATCATATTTTTAGCTGTTGGGATTGACTTCTACAATTATCACAGAAGTCAACAGATTAAAAGCACTCAGAAGACTACAGGATGCTTGCATAGATAAGAGGACATGCAAGGTTATTGTAAACAGCATAAAATGGATAAAGAAGTTGTAATCCTATAAACCAACCTATAATTGCTTACAGGAAAATGGAAATTGGCCTGCCCTATTCATGAGTTGTGACCCTGCATTTTCTGCACTCTTCTTTGAATCTCTGCTTTTGGGTACTCTCTGAGACAGGCGTATTTTCACTTATGTATATTTTATTTTTATCTATCATTCTGGCTAGTTATTGCGTGGTCCTCCATAATCCCTCGTTTCTGTCTGCATGGAATGGCAAAGAGAAAGGAAGACTTGATTATAGGGAAAGCAGGGAGGAGACCCTGCAAGGGACTGAACTTATTAAGGAGAAATATTCCTGGATGATTTTTCACTTGTCCTTTCTTTTCAACTCTTGTACTGCCAACAGAAGCTGGGAGAAAACAGGGAGCAAATACTTTGGAAGAGGGAATGGACCAGTTGTGATGCCAATCTGCAGTTGGGCTTAATCCTATCAAACTGCAATCAAGAAGATACATAGCTAAACAAAGAGGCCAGAACCTCTCTCCTGTTAAACATTCCAAACTCAAAGGACTGCTCTCTAGGCACCACTAATGATAAAATCACAGAAGAGCTCAGGGTGTGCGAGAGCAGCCCACAGATTTGCAATGACTGTTCTCTACAGACAGCGTTACTTACGGCAACCAATACCAAGAACAGTCACGCTGATGGCACTCTTCCAGCAAAATGTTATCAACACTCTACTTCTGTACACAGCTAATTATACCACGCTTAAATGCCACAGGGAGATGGCTGCTCTATCAGGAAATGCACAGAAACATATGCTGCCATATGGAGGAGATAGTCTTCACTGGGACCAATCTCTGTGTATATAAGGCCTCGCAGCCCTATTATATTATTGTTTATAAAGCAAGTCCCCTAGAAGGTAAGCAGGAAAAGGGAAAAGTAAAAAAAAAAAAAACAAAAACTGTGGCAAAACATTTCTGTTCAGCTTTTGGTACGGGAATGGCAGAGAGTAGGAAGGAAGGTTATCCCTTCTCTCTAGAAGCAATAATAGAGCTTTATGAACATGTTGCTGAGTCCTGTTCCCTAAACAGGAACTTTGCTTTGTTGCTAAAAAGCATTGAGCTGGTGTATCCTATTTAGGAAATTTAACCTAACTCAGAACATATACACCACTTAAGGACCACTTAAAATGCAGCAAGGCAAAATTAAAATGCAATTGTATCAAATTAATGCCTTGATTTCTAGTAGTGTACCTGTAACTAGCCAATAAATCTTAATTAGAAATAATCAACCTCATTCTCACCAGAACCCATTTTGATTTTTGTCCTCAAGGAGCAATACCAAATGTTCAGTGAGGCTGATTTTTATTTGCAGATCAAGCGTCCATCTTCCACTCTCCTCCAGACAGGAGAAAACAAAGGGAATCTTTTGTTACTTGCCTACACACTCTTACTAACCTCATACTTTGATGGCTGGTGTGACTATCAGTTGTCAGCAGTCATTTACATCAGGTACAAAGTGACTGTAAGATGATACTAAGTAAGAATGGTAGCAGCTTGCATCGATGTAAAAATCACAAGGTGTTAAATCATGAAGCTGTCCCACTCTTCATCTCTGCCTGCAATCCCAGAGAAGAGCTTGCCTTTTACCTTTGAGCCTGTTAAATTATATCTTCAGTGTTGCTGGGTCTTGGTGCTTTTAACACTGAAGTCTCTCGGTTCTCTGCACCAGTGAGGAATCAATATGTCAACTGTTAACTGGTGCAGCACAAAATCAGAGTAGTAGAATAAAGCTCATTTCATTACACACATGCAATTTAGTTTGAGGCCCTTCTCATAAGCCCTTCCTCCCATCTTGCATCCACTCCACATGCAGTGTTCCATCAATCAGGATGAAATGGATTAAGAAATACCTCAAAGTTGTAATCTGTAAAGCAGTAGTTACCAACAAGAAACACTTAAATCAGCCAGTGATAGAAGTGGGCTGAGTGGGATGTCAACAGAAGCTACATGCTCAAGCTTTTCTGTTTCCTATTCAAATTCTTGCTCTGGGCCTATCACAAAAAAGTGTGTGATCCAGTTCCACTGAAGGGTGTAAAGCAAACAATGACAGAGGCAGCTGAGAGGATCAGACAGAAGAGTCACTACGGAAATGTGATTCACATGGAAAGTGCGTGACAGACAATTCCAGCCCCGAGTAAAAGGGATGAGGCAAGACTCTTTCTGAATACCACTGTCAAAAACCCCTAAACATCTTAATGCCCTGACAAGTCTCCCTGAAGAACCTTTAAAGAAAACGGACTCTTTTTCTAAAAACAGTCAGGACTGGATGCTTCTGCGGAGTTTCCACTTCCTCTCTATGAAGAGCAAGTTATTCCGTGCCCTGTCTCAGACCTGTCTCTGCTAATGGGAACAGTAATCCCTACCTAATATGGGTCTCATAAGATTTAATATCTGCAGAAAAAAATTAAA
This sequence comes from Regulus satrapa, assembly GCA_013396955.1. NCBI lineage: Eukaryota > Metazoa > Chordata > Aves > Passeriformes > Regulidae > Regulus > Regulus satrapa. Next base: position 324,662 of record VWZN01020015.1, on the reverse strand, counting down.
ATGGTAAAATGTAACCAGACACTGAAGCGTTACTCCATTCTGCTCTTGATGGAAGGGATTTAAGCATTTCAATTATTGGTCTTCAGCACAACCTACCTTTTGTTCATGGATGGATGCACTAATGAGCAAAGCTGGACATAAGCTTTCAGATGGAACAGTTTTCCATTTGAAAAATGCCAGTTTAACAGAATCAAACTCTTTCATGGGAATGTACTTGCTTAATTGAATTTTCTGGCAGAAATCTGCCTGTTCTCTCACAGGTTCTCCTGTCCACCTGATCAGTGGGCAGAATTGAGAGCCTGGCAAACCAAGCTCCAGCTGGGATACTAAAGATTTTCCTGGCAGGAAGCCTGGAAGCCAAGGAGCCTTGATTGAGCTAGAGCAACCAGAACTGCTAGGATCCCAGCTGTGTAACAGCAGGCCTGAAAGGAAACTCATGGCAACTTTCAACCACTCAAAAGTCTGCTTCTTTAAAAAAAACAAAACAACAAGCAAACAACAAAACCCCAACAAACAAACAAACAACCCCAGAACCAAAAAGTTAAAAATAGGCATTTGGATGGCATTTTTCAAGTTGAACCACCGGAAGTTGCAGCTTTTGATCTAATGGAAGACAAACAGTTTTGCTGTTCCACATTTACCCAGGGTAGGATTCTGGGCTGCAGGCAGACCTACAATGAAGCCTCTGTCTTTCTTTCCCTGTTGGTTCATGTTCACACCTCATTGGGAGAGAGGAAACAAGACCAATTCAGCAGAAGGAGTGAAAATGCCTCTGAACATGTTTGTGCTGATAGCAGCCCATCTGGGCTTTTTTCAAGGACAGGCGGTAAGGGAGGGCCACATTGATCTTCTTAGAGATTTTTCACTGCTCAGTCCACTGATGTTGATAGATTATGTGAAGAAACAAAGCAGAAAGTCGAAAGCCACCAATTACCTTAAAAAAATATATCCGAAGTGATAAGCAGCCAACTGCCCAGCTAAGCAGCAGACAACATCAGACAGCCAGTATAACAGAGATAGAACCATGCTCCCTAGTGATCTCCTGAGGGAGTCAGGAGGCCAGCAGAGAGGTTTCTGTGGATGCAGATGTGTATCTTGATAGACCTAGTGTGCACTGTACTTAACTGCAGTTCCTATGTCCCTACTTCGAGTCTTTCTTCTTTTCCATGACTTCTAGTGGAGTTTGCATCAGGCTCTCAGCTGCTGGAGCCACCAAGTTCTCTTCTCTCTACAAGTCTCTAGGGCTGTTAATCCAGCTGCTCCTACAAGTTTTCAAGCTGTGTAAAGGACAGATGAAGAAGAAACAGTTGGAGGAGAGGAAGAAGTTCATAAAGAGAAATATCAAGCAAATGAAAAATGTAACTCAATAAATAACTGAAAAGGCCATGCTTCCTGGTGTGTGTCTGACCTAAGTTCTCAAGCTCTGAAGCCTGTACTTGCATTCTATTTATAAAGAAAAAGTCATTTCAAAAGCCTCAAAACTTTTTCTAAGTTTCTTCTTTTAGAGGGCAAATTGTCTGTTGACAATTTCAATCTGTGACCCCTTAAAAATGCACATCTTCCTGCCAAGATACCCAAAGCTCTGCGTAGACTCGGAAGACTCAGTGCCAAAAGAACCTCCCCTCTCTTCCTCATAAATGCACAGTTAAAATTAAAATATTATTAAAACCACTGATGGTAGCTCTGACTATACATGTGGAGTGGAGAGAGATGAGTGGAGAATCAGAAGGTCATATTGACTCTCCACTTCTGTGGAGAACAAAACTTCAAGTTTTGTTGTAAAAACAATTGCTAGTAGAGCCAATTGCAGAGAGGTCAAGAGGGTGAGAATTTTGCAAAGACTGTTCTTGTCTTTAGAAGATTAAAACATGTAATATTTTCTACAGTCTATTGAGAAGAGGGTAAATAACCCAGAACATCTACACAAAGACACGCAAAATACACTTTTTTTGGAAAGTCTTCATTTTTTCCACAGATTTTTGCTTTAGTTTTCAAATCGAAGCAGCTTTTGTGGCTAATATACCTTTATGCACTTCAATAAAGTACCCCCATTTGAGGGCCTCCTGCCAGTGCTGTCTTGAAGAACAGGATATTAGAATGAATAATAACAAAAGATGCAGGGGAACAGGCACACTTACAGTGTTCTGGAGAGAAGGGATACAAGGCACAGTGAGGGCAAATTTGCATCTACTGGTTTTTTTTCATCTCTTTCCCTTTCACTCTGATTCTTTAGCAAGTGCTGCCTTCACCTGTGTTTTTGAACTTCCCGCAAAGGGAAGCTGGAGCTTTGCTTCAGAGAGAGGAGCTGCCAAAGAGAGCAGCCTTGTCCAGGCATGGATGACATCAGGCTCTAGGGAGAAAGAATGACAGCAAGAGGAACAGGAAGCTGAAGATTCAGAAGCAGATGGTGCCCTCTTTCTTTCACCTCTTCTTTCTCCCCTCCTCCTACTTGGACACTTCTATAGTGTGGGACTGTAGTTTAGTCCAGATAGCCACTGCTAAGGTAATTACCCTTTCACTACCTTACTGTCACAGCAAAAAAAAAAAAAAAAAAAACAACAAAAAAAACCCAAAGAAACATTTCTCTCTCCACCCTTTTCTTTCTGTAAGAAGAGTGGTATTCTATGTTTGAGATAGAAAGAGCTTCAGGAAGATGCAGACTAGGAAACGTATGCAGAAATGTGCAAGTGAGGAGAGAAATTCAGGTGCACAGTAACTAGAGACTGCATTCAGAGCAGCCTGACATGCTGCTGTGTGTCAGACCTACCTCAAAGCAGCTGTTAGCTCTTTTCACCCCCAATCTTTCCATAAAAATTACAATGCAAACTAAGAAAATCTAAAAAACCCCTACCAGATTCTTAGAATACCATGATGGAAGAGAGATGTGCTAACTTCAGAAGAGAGTTGAAAGGCTGCACAGACTTAGAGGCAGTGGCTGAGGAATAGCTTGGTCAAACAGTCATAAACTTCACCTTTGATAGAGCCTAGCTCAACCCAGACCTACACTTTTTGCTGAGCAGAAAGAATCATGTCGTGTTAATAATGAATAGCCCTGTGTCTCTTGTACTTAACACTGGAGCTTTGAGCGGATCCACAGCACTTTATAAATTATCTATTGCAGCTGATTCAAGGCCCGCTGGGAGTGTTCTTGCAGCAAGCATCTTGCTTGGCTGTAATGGAATCATACCATTAATGCAATTTCAATTAGACATACATTATAGTGCACAGGTGTCTAAGCAAACAGTCTACAGGAAGCCTCCCCCAGGGACTCATACCCTTGGAAAAAGGTGTGTAAGTAGGACACTTTCCAAGGGATCCTACAATTGCACCACAAAGGCACTAAAAAAATAATCAAGCCAACAAGCTAAAGCAGGAGAAGGAAGGTGTCTGCAGGGAAAAAAAAAGAAAAATGGTCTTCACTTGCTGATAGCTAATGCCAAACTTCCGCCTTTTCCTTTATAAGGTGAAGGATTCTCCCATGCTTCGCTGGGTAATCTCCAAGAACCAAAACCTCGCAACATTCTTATCAGCCTCTGAGTCTGTGCCCTGATCAGAAATCCTCATCTCATTCGGAAATCACATGCCTGTCATCCATAGAATAAATATTTAGTGGTCCTTTGGTCTGGCTGAGACTTTGAGCCAACTGGGTTCCTGGAGAAGAAAGAGATGCTCCCCATCTACACACTTCCTCTTGGATTAACAGTTCAGACCTCCAGAGTGCTGGCACCAGTAGTAGGTGACTGCACCTCTTGCCAGGTCTTTAGCCAAACAAAAGCTTTGGTGTACTAAAAGCAATGCTAGTCTTCCTGCAGCGCAGGAAATCTAAATTTCATTTAACTCTATATTGGGGTAAGTTCTTCCAGGCTACTGCTCAGGTCACCATTCTATACCCAACCTGACCTGCCAGGGCCTTATAATTGAAGGTGTTGATAACTCAGGGAAAATGAGAGCCCGGGCTCTAAGTGATGTTGCTCTCCCTGCAAGACTGCCAATGAGACATCTAATTAGTGTCAGCTATGGATTGGATGATGCTTTCCTGAGGGGCAACTGAGTGAGGGATTTGCTAATTTATTTCATGGAGGGCCTACCAAGAAATATAAGACACTAATAACCACCAGTCACCTCTGAGCTGGACTGGATTTGAAATGGCAAGTTACAGATAAAAACTTCCCAATCTCCTCTGCTGTCCTACCTCCTGCTGATCACCCTCATTTACAAATTCTTATATTAATGGCAAAAATATTAACTAGACTGTGCTCAAATAGTGATAATGCTGGCCTGAAAGAAGCAGTGTTATCAGTTCAGGCAGGATCTTTCTCAGTGATTCAGTAAAACCTTCTCTGCTCCCATTTTTTTATGGGCCTGGATTCACCAGTCTGTCTCTTTCTTCTCTCTCATGTTTATGGCAATCAACTCCTTGGGAACTTCCAATGGCAAATAAACAATTGGTGCTTGAAGTTGAAGGCAGGCTCCTAATCATAGGGCCATTAACAACTCATGCTCTCATAAACTGTTTTGGATTCTTGTGGGGGGCATTCAGCAGCAGTGTGTTGCATTCCCACATGATCATGGCTGGCACCACTCCTAAACCCTCATTCTTCTGTTTTATGAACAAAAATACTTACCCCAAATTCTCAAAAAAATTGAGTAAGACGGATGACATGGCATACTGATTTGTTCTCCCTTTAATGTTTATTGAGGAATGATCCAGAAAGCCAAAAAAGGGTAACTTTAATTTGCAGCCTGCTAATTTCCCTACAAAGCAAGGGTCCATCAGGTGGTTTGTTTTCTCAGTCACCTTTCACTGAGCATTTAAAAGTAACAATCCAATGACAGGCCACAAGAAAACCACTGTCACATCATTCACTGTGCTCACAAAAGGACATTTGATCCTGCCACCTGTTAAGNTTTGACAAGTAAGTAACCAGAGCAGTCTTCCCTCACATACACCCTTAGTCACAGAGAAAGCAGGCCACTTTCAGCTTGTCTGATGTTGCTCCAGGCAGATTCTTGACAGCACTAGTCATGTGGAGGCTGGCTCCCAAAAGAACAGCCTGGACAGATGGGGGTGGCTACTGCTCAGGGCATCAAGGATAATTATAAAATTCTGCCACAGTAGCTGCCCCCTGACAGCAGCCGCACAGTGGTCATGGCCTTAAAAAGGGGCAGAGGATTAGGTCATATCAGACACCTTCCAGACCTTGCACCACTCCAAAAATGACATTGCATATTGAAGAGCTGCAGGGTATCACCTGATGGATGATGCTATCCCTGACACTTCCAGAAGATTCAATACATTTCTGACAGCAGCCAGAAACTAAAAAACACACAATAAAGCACCTTCTTCCTCTATTTTTGGTGACATCTTAGATATACAAAAAGGTGTATTCCAAAACTACTTATTTTCCCCTCATTGTGATTGCCTTTGAATTGTGCTAACCACTACCTCTTATACAAAAAAATAGTCTAAGTAGAAGGCCCAATGCTTTCATATGGGCTGCTGACTGCTCTTTGTCTTTTCTAAGTGGGGATCAGATGCACATTGTTTCCACTTTGGACATACACAGGGAAAGAAATTTCTTTTAACTTGCATATCCTATCCAGCAAGTAACCCTGCAGATCCTTCCCTTCATACTGGTGCTCTAAGAGAAATCCAGGGGCCTTGCACTTGAGTAAGATCATCTCTCAGTAATGCCTTCCCCCCAGAATGTGCTGCCCCTCTGACAGGACATCCTGCTGGGCTCTAAAGGATAATTCAGGTGCAAGGCTTCAGTTTTAATTAAAGCTTCCCCTTTTAACACCACCAAAGGATTAAAATAATTGGAAAAAAGTAGGCAACCTGTACTCCCTTGAGGCTTGACAAGCAGCGCAGGGACACAGCCCAGGTGAGATGCCAAATTTCACTGGTTCTCCAACTCTCTGCCCTTGATCTCAAATATTTTGCAGACTGTTAATTTAACCTGCAACCCTCCCCCAGCTAACCTTAAGGCTCAAGAAGGGCTGAGGTTACCACCTCATTTCCCAAAGCGCTCATGGAGGGAAACAGCTGGAGTTGTCCAGCTGTTCCCCCAAATAAAGGAAATTATAAAAAAGGAAGTCCTGTGAGTAAGTGTGAGGAGGGAAGACTTTGCAACTGCAAAGGAGAAGGCTCCTCTGAAGGAAGTGCCTTTGGAGGAATATTTATTCTAATGGAGCAAAATAGGTTGGGAGCAATGAGACTGCCTGTGGTATCCACCACAGGGACTGCTGAGGGAGGCTTGGAGGAAGCAGCAGGGATCTGAACCAAGGAAAGATGGCAGTAGCTGCACAACTTGTGGCCATAGTTTAAAGACTGTGAGCCTTGCAGGCAACTGCACATGAAGCCCTCCAATGACCAAGGTGCCACATTAACATGCAAACAGAAAACCAGCTGTGTTACTTGGCCAGAATACTGTAAATCACCTGCAGAGGTTGAGCCACTGTCTGCTCTAAGTCCATCCAGGGGCTGGGGCACCCTGCACTCCCATTTAAAACCTTGCATCATTGCAAATGAGTGAAAGGAAAGGGTGGTTTCAATGTGGCGCCCAGCTGAATCAGAGACTGATTCAGAGCTATCGTGCAGCTCAGCTCAGTTCCTTACAACTTCCACCTCTCTAGCTCAGAGCCCACTGCACCCTGTGCTTCAGCTCAGCCAGTGCATGCAAGGCTGGCCCTGCTCTCAGACTGGACTTCCTGCTACCCCAGTCCTGTCCTGTTTGCAATTCAGTCCCGAGCTTTTGTTTCTGTTCCAGTCCAAAGTCTCAGTACAATAAAGGTTACTGACTGTAGCGAAGCAGTGTGAATAAGTCTGTGGGGGAGCCTGCACCAGCAGGACATTTTGAGAGGATCAGATAAACAAACTCTCCTGCCATGAACTTGTCAAAGCCTAATCCCAAAGCTGCATGAGTGAAATGCTATTTCACACTTCCACTACCTCCCTGTCTGCTGAATTTTCATAACATCTTAGGTTTAGAAACAGGAGGCTTAAAGCGTCAGCTCCTCATGGCTGGTGAATTCAGACTCTGCTTCAGCCTATACACAGTGTCTGTAAAACACAGAGAAAGACAGTCTCCTTTGCTTTGAACAATGCACAAGGTAGCTTATGACCAAACTACTGTATTTCTTCTGGACTGACAGATTAAAGTTGCATTTGAAAGGCTTGAAATGCTTTCAGGAACACTTTGGAAATTCAGAGAAAACTAATATTTATCTCTGTCCAAAGTCTTTAATTCTCCCTGGCTATATTTAATCTGCATTTCTTTTTGAAGCAAACTTATAATTCAGGAACCTCACACAAAAAAAATCCCCAAGTCATGATTCAGAGAAATTGTATATAGACTGAATTCCAGCGAGAGTGCATTTCTTATGAAAAAAAGAATAAATAAAATAGTTAGCCTTTCCTCTAGGATAATTGAAGTTATAGTCCTACTGGATGAAATAAGCAGGTAGGAGTCCCTTAAACAAAAAATGTAGATAGATTGCTCAATTCTGTAAGAAACTTAAAAGCTAAATATCTACCACTAAAATGTACTGAAAAAAAACCTCACAAATTTTGAGTGACCCAGAGCAGTTGATTCAACTTTCAACACCCTAACAAGAGTCACACAGAACCCCGTGCAGCATGTGGTGGTGAAGGTCGGGTTTGTGAGAAGCCTGCCTTGCATCTGCTTGCAGATTGCACACATTTTGTATAGTAAAGTATGCTATATAGATCTATGTCTTACAATTATGATCTCTAAATTCACTGAAAGGTTCACTATCCTTGAAAATTCCAGCACCCACAGCAGACAAAAGACTTAGTGAAGTGTTTCCTTCAGAAATCAAATGTCTGCCACAGAATCACCTAAGTGTAAATCCTTTTTATTCTTCTCAAGTAGGAACATGTTGGAGGATCTTTCCAAGCCCGCCTACCACCTGCAAACAGTAACTAAGAGTGCATGTAATTGATTCTCAGCAAGCCAGCAATCTTCCATCCCTGTTAGAGTTCCCAGTTTGCCTGCAGTCTGCCTGTCTGGTGCTGATCAGAGGTACTGGAAAGAGGCTGCAACACACTCTCCAGAACAGCCACCTCCTCCCGAGGGCCCCTCCTGGCCGAATCACTATTTAGTCAGGGTGCCTAATCCTGGGATAGTGCCAGACTGAGCTTTAAAAGGCACTGAGTCTGCCTTCACTTGCAAGAAGACATGCAAAAAACTTGGGTGAATAACAAAATGATCCCATCTTTGTATCAAGGGGTTCCTGGACAAGGATTGGGATACCATGAGGCTTAGCTCACTCTGCTCACCGCAAACTAATGATGTGCAAGGAGCTCTTTGGACCTGCAAGCAAACGTCTCATCTCTGAGCTTCTCCTTTACCAGCAAAATCTCCATCGGGAGATGTGAGAGGAAAATGCATCGTGTGTGAGACACACACAAGGCTTTGCTGCTGGAATTTGGGGTTGCTGCAGAATTTCATATTGAGAGGCACAGTCTGTGACAAACCATCACTACGTCCTCCCCACAAGCTGTGGTTAGTTATGGGTTTCATTCCTAACCTCACTGAAAAGGTTAAAACTTCTAGTCTACTGACTCACTAACAAACTGCAGGTGTTTTGCTGTGTATCCAGGAATATTAAAATCCATAAAATTGCACCCTTCATCCCCTCCCACCTTCAGCCCGGCACAATAATAAAAAAGACTCAGAAATATTCCCAGAAAAACCTGTTATTGGGTATTGTCTTTTTATTCTACTGTTGGTGATCCTGACAAAGATGAATCTGAGGCAGTATAGTCTATACAACAGTAGTGGCTTCAGTGTATTCTTTAAGCTTCATGAAGCCACGAAGTCCTGTTTCTTTACAGCAGAACGACTTTTGATGATATGCCAAGTAATGACTGGAGCTGGTTGGAATTTTTCATTCAAAGTTGTTTTTAGAGTGGTTTACTAAGGAAACAAGGATTAAGAAACACACTTCTCCTTTTGCCCATTTACCATCCTAGCAAAACTTTGATTCTGCTGGCCACTTCAAGACAAATTGAGGAGGAGGTTTTGTCCCCATATTGTGCAGATTATAGGAGTTCAGGGGGAAAAAAAAAGGGGG
>VWZN01020015.1:241901-315528 GCA_013396955.1 Regulus satrapa | reverse complement strand
TACAACTGCAGTGTGAGCTTGGAACTAAGGAGATACCAGAGACACCATGGGAGAGAGCATTGTAGAAATGCTCCGACCATGACAACACCTTTGAAAGCTACTTACCTATTATCACACATCAGAGAATCTTGTCAATTTTGAGAGAATTTCAGAAAGCCAGGCATCACTAGCCCAATGTGGCTATTAGTTTTGTTTATTAGATTGCTTTCCAGAGCTGTAATGTTAACTAAAACCAGATTTTCACTGAACAACGTATTTGTAGCAATTTTTTTTTTTGTTTGTATGTCTGATGTTCTTAGACTATTAGAGAAGCATGTAGGCATCTTAATTTGAAAAAAAAAAACAAACCCCAGAGAAATAGCAGAATTGAATCTGAGACTGGGGCCTAGACATCCTGGCTTCTATCCCTCTAGTACCCTGTACTGTTCCTTCTCCTGTTGGAGACCCACCTGCATTCCTTCTGAACTAAAGTTATTTACAGTTGATTGGTTTTTACACATACAGTCACTTTCATGGAACATAAAAGGACATGTGGGTGCTATTGCACTGAGTATCATAATCTGCTGAAAATGTTCAGAACATGAAATCAGTCCAGTTGGAAACCAACACCATGAACAGGCTGAAAACACTGATAGCTTACTTCAGCTTCCAGCTGGCTTTGACACATACAGGTACCATCTAGTCCCAGTGATGCACCCATTTGTGAGCCCCCCATTAGCAGAACCCTGGCACACAACTATTTCATGGATACAAGCGCTGATGTGCCAAGTCCCAGATGCACTCCAGACCCATAGCACCAATTTGCTCTGGGCTTGCTGCCATTTTTTTGTGAATAGCTTCTATGTTAATCTTTGTACAAAGAGCACTGCATCACTCTAGACCTAGAGTGTGAAGACTTCCATAACTGTTCCAAAGGAAATGTCAGGATATTCCTGCCACCACAAGGTGAAGTTCATGATATAAAGCAGTCAATACATACGCCACTGCTGGAGCTGCATCTGCCTCATTATTCATTTCTGGGCTGTACAGATATTAAAAATTGCAGTTTTCTGCCTTCCACTCCTTGATTTTTGTTCCCTGTTCCTGGCCTTTGCAGAGATAACCCAGTTTATTAATTGCTCCATTGTAACCATTGCCCAAGAAGGCCTGAGGGAGACACAGTGCCTCGCCTTTAGGAACAACCCCTCTGTGTTATCTGACACAGACTGTGTCAGATAACAGACTGTGTTATCTGACAGGGGTTGTAATCTGACAGAGACTGGACTTCAGGTGTCTCTGTCAAAGGGAAGAACTTCCATTTGATCTACTTTTCCCTCCTCATTGCCATCTTTACTCTGGGCAGCTTTTTCTTTCCTGCAAGATGTTGAACCTCCCCCAAAAAGAAACTTATCCACATAACAGAAAATAACCTCATCATGTAATATTGCCCTTTCATCCATCAAAGTAAAGACTAAACACGAGAAGGATGGGCAAAACAAACCAGGATCCTCCAGGCTGTAGCCATCTCCCTTTCAAGTTTTTGTCTTAACATCTGTCACTATCAAGCTGCTCTGCATCTCTGACCTATATCCAACACCCTGTCTAATCTGAACTCTGCTTAGCAAAAGAATATTCAAAATACCTGGAGAGGCACATGGTTGGAAGCCTCATCTAAGAAGAGGATACTCAGACCTCATCCTAAGAGAGGACTATCCTCTCATCTCCAGCAAAAAGGGCAGTGACCAATCAGCAGGCCCACAGTGCCAGCTCTCAATTTGCTTTTCCAGTGACCCATGCCACTGGCATTATAGACAAGGATTACTCACCCGTGCAAAGGAGAAAGGGAGAAGGAGGGGAAAGAAAACCCACTTGAGCTACCTGAAAGTAGAAGTGAGAAGGCTTGAAAGACATTGTCAATACTCCGTGAAAGATGGGGCCAAGTGAGAACTGAGATACTCTGAGAGGTTCCCCAATTACCAGAAAATAATCTCTCAGGAAGAAATCCCCTGAGCAGTTTGGTCCTTAGGCCAGACCCAGAGCACACATGAAGGGGGGACAGGGGGATCAGGGCTGTTTTGAGTAAGCTCACGCCAGTTCTGGTGGCACCACAATTCCTCCCAGCTGGAAATTGTAGCCTTACTTAATGGATTATTTGTTCATATTGTCATATTCCTTTCAGCTGGATGGAGGATCTAGGTCTCTGCACCTTAGAGCCATTGTTGGTCAGGGCCCTTTGAAAGGATGGAAGTGGGAGATTCCTGCCTTTCAATGAGTTCAGTTAACAACACCCAAGCGCTGCCTTTGTGCATTGCCTGGTGCAGCCTCTGTAGCACAGGGCACGCCGAGCTTTGGAATGACAAGTGAGAGTAAATACTACAGTAATTCACATGCTTCCCTTCCCCCACACCCTGACCTTAATGGAAACCACATGAGGAACACAGGACATGGGGGAAGATCACTGGGAAAGGCAAAGCTATGCAAACAATTAGCCACCGAGCTGATGGCATGAAAGCCTGGCAGCGACTTCACACCTCTCTCCTGCCAGGGAGCCCCTCTGGCCCCAGCTTTCCTAAGCACAATCTGCACCTTCTGTCACTGCTCTGAGGTGCGAAGTCACTGAGGACACAGAAGACCAGGAAGAAAAGGCAGAAGGGGTAACTTGGGTCTCCTGCTCCCAGTCTTTCCCCTGCTAGAGGGAATCTGCTACCTGCACATCCCCAGTGGAGTACTGGGGAATGGTTCTTACTATTACTACACTCTCAAGCAGACATTAATTTTCTNAAAAAAACCAAAACCAAAAAGAACAACAAAAAAGACCAGAAGAAAAGAATTTCTTCAAACTTTCCAAAATAATTAAGCTTCAGACACCAAGCCTGAAGCATTTCAGTCAAAAATCAGATGTTTAAAAACCTCTGCACCTACATCAAAACGGGGCTTAGAAAGTCCTGAAGGAAGTGTGTAACTACCTTTACAAAGCTATAACACTCAAAAGGGAATTAGCATCCATAAGAACAGATGATCCACAGGGTGAAATTGTAACCTGCAATGATGAATGTGATTCTCTAAAGACTGTGTACGAAATGACCGAAGCAGTAGTTGCCTCTCACAGAATTAAGTGGGTTAGCACAGTCCATTGAAGAAAGGCTGCCACCATCCTAAATAGTCTCTAATATATTCTCTTATGTCCTTTCCCATTCATAGAGCTTTCAAGGGAAGGTGATGCAAGGAGTTGCTGTGACTGAGTCACAGGAAGGTGGGGGAAAGCAGTCAGTGGGTGTATGGGGGTGTGCACGTCTGCATTTCAGCACACCTGCCACATGGCTGCTCTTCCTGCGGCTTCTTCATTGCATTCTGGGGATTACTGACCTCAAATGACATTCTTGCGGTGTTAGCTCACTTAATAACGTGACGAAGCTCACCCACCTTCTCTGGAATCTTTACTTAATTATGTAGGAAAGATGTTTTGCTATTAGTGCTACGCTCTAAAGTCCAGAGGCTTTAGAGCTCAGTTTAGCTTAACTACTGCCCTTGTGTGTGCCACACAGGGAAACACCTAACCTCACTTTCCCTTAATCTTTCTTTAACCTAGACACAATATCGTACATATCAGACACTTACAAAGAATCTTGTCTGGAAGACAAGAGAGCTTTGAAATTCTCAAAAGGAAGCAGATGAGAAAGAGGAATTTTTTTTCAGTTATTTTGAAGGCTTGGCTCATAAAGATGATGCCAAAAGAAAGGAATAGGAGCTAGTTTGTAAAATATATTGTAAGGTGAAGAAAATGTGAATTTTATTAACTGAAACTCATCTATTCAAGTAACCTTGGAACTGAAACCACACTGGAAACAAGAAAGATGATTCTGTATCGATCATGGGATTCATTATAAATTTTTAGTGTATGCATTTGAAAGATGCAATGTCTACAGAAGTGCTCCCTAATGTATAAAATCCACTAGCTGCCACTCTCAATTAAATGTAGTTAATGAGATCGCTGCTCACCCTATGGAGAAGAAGGTTTTGTCTCCATAGTTTATTGAAAATGGAGTTAAAACATGGCTGGGATTTTAATTGGTTATTGTGGATATCACCACGACATGTCTCCTATGGTCTGTCTCGTGTATCTGAGGTTCATAAAGTCCAATAAAGCATTTAAACAAAATCCAATAAATGCCTGAGGCTTTGGGCTTTAATACCAGAACATGAAACAGACGTACACAGAAATGACAATTGACAGGATATCCCTTGCCAATCTATACATAACAAAGGAGAAGCAGCTTTCACAGTTGTATCCCCCTCCCCAGATCTAACAGGGCATGGCTTTATCCCATGTCAAGCAGGTGCAAGAAAAACAATTTAAAGCTGTGGTGCACTGATGTGTGCCAGAAGGAAGAAGTGTCGCCTGTGAGCTGCCAAAGGACAACAATTCGCTTTTTCTTTTGGGGACTCATGGGAGACAAATGGCCTGGAGGAAGGACACAGCTATTGTGATTCCAGCAACTGGAGACTGACAAGGCTGGGTTCTGGTGCTGACAATTAGGAATCTGTTGTCTCCTGCAGACTTGTGGTCAGAGATTTTTATGGTCTTATTTTAAGTGGACAAATGAAGTTCACCTTACTTCTCTGTGGAAGATTTTTACCACAAGATGACAGAATGGAAGGTGTTTTTAGCTGAAATTCCTCTTTATTTTATGCCTTGGGCCCCTAGTTCATCCCAAAAAACATACTGACTCCTTCCACAGACTTCTTTCCTCAACTTACTGAGCATTTCCTTATTTTCTGGAAAGGGAGCAGGAATAAAGCTCAACTAGGTACCCCCTGCCTGACTTCCCTTGAAAAAATATTTTTCTTCTGGTCACCAGTTAAGAGGAAACAAAAAACAAAGAAAAACAAACAAACAAAAGCCAACATTGTAAATTCAGCACTTTTTTTTTTTTTTTTTCCATCTCAAAGGGTCTAAAAATACTCTGGAATTACTGAGCTGAAAATCACAGTTATAATAAAGTGGAAATGATCCCATCAGGCAAGACAGGCCAGCTGTATCATTACCGTTGCTGGGCTGAATCCTCAGAGAGACCATTAGACCATCAGCTGAGCAATTACAAAGTCTGTAACTGCACTCCCTGCAGTAACTATCCTTAAATGGGCACTGGCCGAACAGATCGAGCAGCAGCCGGCCGAAAGCAGAGGCCAGCGGCTGCAGAGGGGGCAGAGTGAGGATTGGACACCTTGTAGCAGCAAACTGAGCGCTACTGCATATTGAGGGCTAGCAATTTTCACTCACCTGTTTCTGGTGCACGTTTCCTACGGACCCTCATATTTGGGGTTGTTCTCAAAACACCGTAATCCATGTGTCACAGCAGTCCCCAAGCTCTCTCCAAAACATATGTGGTTCTTACAAGGTCCCAAACTTCTTGGCTGTGGCCTGAACACGGTTCCACAGGCTCCAAGTTCCCAGAGATCTTTACTGGCTCGTGACAAAGAAGCTGCCACGTTGGTTTAGCAGCAGCTCTGTTAGCTGGCTATGGCAGGAACCATGAGTTACAGGTGGCAGCGGCAGCACATCTCATCCTGCCACAGCTGAAAGGAACTTTCATTGTGATTAGCCCAGCTGGCTCTGCTTACAGCAAAGCCAAGTTTGGCCCTTTCCTTTTCAGTGTTTTGCTCTCCATCTTTCCTCCTCTTCTCCTGGAACAAGTCTTTGCAGCTCTTGTTAGGCCTCATCTGAAAACATCTCTTTTCTTACTCTCTATTTTAAGGGCTGTTTCTGTCCTGCAGTGTGTTTCGGCTGCACTGTGGTAGATTGCACTTTTTGGGATTACTTTGTTTTCATTGGCATAGCGGGGCTGCTCTGCAGCAAGGGGAGGACTGGGGAAAGAGAGCTGCTGATTCATTGCAGCTGTTTAAACAATCCAAAGACCTTATCCTCTCCTTTCCTTCCAAAAGCCCCGCTCAGCATTTCGAGGCCAGCCTGGTCTCCTGCTTGCTTTTGTTTTCCTGCCTGCTAAGGTTGTGGTAGCAGCAGAGACATGTTCTTGGGTCGTTTTTTCTTCAGCCAGGATCCACCTCCAGGTCCTAACAGAAGCCAAACCCACAATTCAGGGTAAACATACAGCACCAGCACTCCAGCTCCCCTTACTCAGGGTTCTGTGGACACTAATTCAGCGGCTGAATGCAGGCTGCATTAATTGCCACATCCAGGAAGGATGTAGGGAAAACAGGAAGATATCCAGAGGGCACACTTTAGCAAAAAGCTCCAGTGGTTAATCACACTGTACCAGGAATATTTTCAATTTTCCTTGAAGAAAATTTTGGCAGAATATAGTAATTCAAATTTTGGAAGGGAAGAAAAATATACTGGCAAGACCAACAAGAGAAGTCATTCTTCTACAGGTAGTGGAGGAACTGGTCTGCCAAACACCAGAGGCTCCATACATTTTTAGCATCAGCTTTTCCTGAGACCAGGGGATGAATATGCTATTTATAACATGGAGATTCATGGCATGGAATCACAACACAGAAGTCTGAGAAGGCAAACAAAAGGACTCAGAGGTAAAACTTAGTATGTATAAGACCTGGGTTCTGGAAATTGCTGGAAGAGCAGGGATTATGATTTATTTTTGCAAGTCCTGTGTCTTTCTGAGGTCAATTATATGACCTTACATTTGTAAGATGTTGGGAAGAACTGAATAACTTTGGGACATGGACATAGGAATAAGGGAGCATAAAAAGCATTCTGTCACCTGGACTAGCAACCCAGGAATGCGGGTTACTGCCACAGTGGATTTACAGAAACTGTGGTTCAGGAGCAATCAAACAGATTTTAAATCTGTGGATCCTGGTTCAGCTCCCAATTTAAACAATACTCTACAAATTGTTTCACTCCTCTGGTTTTGTCTTGGCTTTGCCTTACTTAACTAAAAAACCTTTGGGTAAAGCATGCTTGGATACAACCTGCTGTAGCAGCATCATGGACTTCATCAGCACATCCAGACACCTTGGTAATAATGATAATTGAATGTATTCTGTAAAGATCATACTGATTAGGACATTATAGAAAAATTAGAGACACTTAACAGGATGCTAGGAGACAGAGAAAGGGAGGGAGGGAAGGAGAAAGAGAAACATCCGTAGATGAGTGTGCAAAATAAAATGGTATTACCAGGTTGATGAACCTCATATGACAAAAATGACAAAGAGTTTATGCTTTGCTCAGTGAAACATTTTAATCTTCATATTATGCACAGAGACTTGATGGAAACAAAATGCTATCAAGTGAGGCCAAAAGCAGTCTTATTACGTGCGACTGTGGTTTGGGACACGTGTTCCCATGTTCTTGGCACCTTTCCTTCCTGTTAATAAGAGAAGGAAAGCATGTGGAAGCTGAGTTCTGCATGGGAAACTTGTGTATAGCTTTGGGCACTGGAAGAATGAAGTTATGTGTGGAACTGATCTCATACATGGAAGACCTCTGGAAGGAAGGCAGAAGCCAGGGAACACTGGGAACATGCTCAGCACTGCTTCTCCCCAAGGACTGGATTTTGCCATGAAAGGACCACTGTTTAGCAAATTGTATGCTTTACTTGAGAGGATGAGAGGAGAGTGGTGACTATTGTTTTACTTTAAGTACAGAAATATCTTTGACATGGTCTCCATGGTATCCTCATAGTCAAACTGATGACATTTTGTTTGAATAGGTAGACTATGAAGAGAAAACCAGAAGGAATTTCTGGGCTCAAAAAGTTGTGCCTGGTGACTGGTTGTCCCTAGGGATCAATACAGGGGACAATGGTTTTTGTGATGTCTTGTCTGTGTTAATAAGCCAGACTTTACAATAGGGTGCACCTCAGCAAGTTTGTGGATGGTAGCAAATTTCAGTGTTACAAGACAGGCTTATTATTCAAAGGGACAAGGAAAGCCAGAAAAATTAATTGAGAGGAACATGTTGGAGTTTAAAGAAAGACAAATTCAAAGTCCTGCAGCTACAAAATAATCTCAGGCGAAAACAGCAGTTTAGATACCTATATTTCAGTCAATGACATCTGTCCTGACCACAGCCAGGGAACTGTTTAACCAAGTCAGGCATTTCTTGGCAGCAGGTGGGCCAGTCTTCTCTGAGGGAACCGGGCAGTATGGAAGGAGCTGGACTTATTCCTGACATCAAATGACTGCTGAATTTGCCTTTTTGTTTTGAATATGGGGAACAGCAGTTAGGATCTATCAGTCTATTTGACTTCAGTCAGCATGGGCCTTGCTGGAGATATGAGAAACATTTTCAAAAATATCCTATTTTTCCTGGCCTGGGATTTCTTTCTTTTAGTAACATTGCTGAGAAAATAGCATGTCTCTCTAAACAGTAATGCAGCCAGAATGGACGCTGAACTACAGCTGTTATCTCAGAATTGGCCACGTATATATTTCACATTAGTATAATAAACAGTTGATGTAAGCCAGAGTAGAACCAGGCCCTCAGATATTTATCTAAATTAACAGAATCACATTACTGTTTTGATAGCAGATGAAGCAAAAGGAGTTTCATGTCTTATTGCAAGGCTTTCCCCTTCTCTCCCACTTCTCAAGGCGGCTGTGGGAGAGTGTATGTATCCCGCCTCTCTTTCCCACACAATTGCTACCTCACCTGTCTAGCACCAGTTGTCTGGAAAAAGATGTGTTTGTTTTTTTTTTTTTTTAAATCAGTAAAAGTTCAGCTGAGAAAGAAATTAAATTGCTTCAGTTTGAATTGGTAGGATCCCACCTCATGTGGACACAGGCATCTTGAATACAACAAACACTTTAGAATTAAATTGCACACTTGGTTCCATATGATTGACTTCCCTGGGATTGTGCTGACAGAAATAAAACCAGAACTCCTCAGATTTCAATTAATTAGATAAGTTATTTTCTATGCCTCCCTTCCTGTTACTTTGAGAAAAGAAGTTCATTATTAGCTTACAAGATTGTCAGACTTGGAAGACTACAGTTGTCAGGTTCTGTAATATAATATATATCCTGAAAAAAATATTGTCAAGACTAAATAGAGACATGATGTGAATCAGAGAGTTGAAGGAGATCAGGGCACCAGGTATGAGTCCCCTTGGTGTTGCCTCGACAACCCAGCTCAAGGTATTGTTTGCAGTTGTATTTTGTTCCACACAATGCATTTTAGAGCAGTGTCTGACAGAGGCTACTCACCCACAGGAAGCCAGACCATAGCCATTTGCAAAGATATGTTGCTCTGAGTGTCTCAGACTGCACATCATCAAAGCACTCTGTAGACTCATTTGGCCTATTTACTTCATTACCGTGCATATTTAAATTTAAATGGCAGCTGAAAGCCCAGGGTACCGACCTAATCATAATTCAAGTATTTTTTCTATTGCTTTTCTCTTTCTGTATCTGCTGCTCTAAGGCAGGTCCTGCTTGACCTACCTGGTCTTCTAAGGTGACTCACTAAGAGCAGAGGGAAAGGGTGTGGATGTTGTCTACCTGGACTTCAATAAAGCCTTTGACACCATTTCCCACAGCATTCTCCGGGAGAAATTGGCTGCTTATGGCTTGGATGGGTGCACTGCTCACTGGGTAAAAATCTCTTTGGACGGCCAGGCCCAGAGAGAGGTGGTGACTAGAGTTACATCCACCAGGTAGCCAGTCACAGTGGTGTTCCCAGGGCTCAGTGATGAGACCAGTCCTGTTTAATGTCTTTATCAACAACCTGCATAAGGGCATCGGGTGTGCCCTCAGTTCACAAGTCACACCAAACTGTGTGGGAGTGCTGATGTGCCAGAGGATAGGAAGGCTCTGCAGAGGGATCAGGGTAGGCTGGACGGATGGACTGAGGTCACTGGTGTGCATCTCAACAAGGCCCAGTGTCTGGTCCTGTACTCG
Source organism: Regulus satrapa (assembly GCA_013396955.1). Classification (NCBI taxonomy): domain Eukaryota; kingdom Metazoa; phylum Chordata; class Aves; order Passeriformes; family Regulidae; genus Regulus; species Regulus satrapa. The sequence goes on along the minus strand of VWZN01020015.1, from coordinate 305,667 downwards.
GGTCACAACCACCCCATGCAGCACTACAGGCTGGGGGCAGCAGGGCTGGAAAGCTGCCCAGCAGAGTAAGACCAAGGAAGGTGGGTTGACAGCAGCTGAACGTGAGCCAGCAGTGCCCAGGAGGCCAAGAAGGCCAAAGACATCCTAGCCTGTATCAGGAATAGTGTGGCCAGCAGGACCACCAGTGATCGTCCCCCTGAACTCGGATTAAATTGGATAACAAGAAAAATTTATTCCCTGATGGGTTATTGAGCATTGGAACAGGCTGCCCAGCAAAGTGGCTGAGTTTCCATCCCTGGAGGCATTTAATAGGTGTGGCACTAAAGGACATGACTTACCAGTGGATTTGGCAGGGTGGGGTTGGACTTGGTTGTCTTAGAGGTCTTTTCCAACCTGAATAATAAACTACCTTGCTGTGTAATAGGTTTAGGGTGCTTGATTTTATCCCCAACACCTTCAATACATATGGAAAGCACCAAACAGCAGGAAAAGAGCAGAAAACCCTGAGAAAGGTACAGAGCACACTCCTCAGAGAAAGGTACTCCTGTGCTCTTCACAAATAAAAGAAGCAGAACAACTCCTACACTGTGGCAGAAATATACTGTATTATTAAACCTAATCCTTCACCCTTCACAGGAAAAGAAAATATTTCAGTTCTTGGTTTTTAATCTGCTATAGACCCAACATAAATTTTGTAAATTTTACATACAAATAAAATCATATTTGTTTACACTGTCAAAAAGCGTTCATTCCAAGATCCCAAAATGTTGTTCTGAACGTGTTTTTACAGTAGTTCAGGATATGAGAGGAACTATGACAACTGCTGACATAAAGCTTAATAGAATAATGGAAATACTCTATTACATTTAATCACTAAGGGCACCTGCTACTTAGTACTGATTGAAGCAACTTATCTTAATTTCTAGATCAAGTGTCTTCTGTTAGTGCCTTAATGAAACAGTGTGACATACAAGAAAAATTACTTTGCTTTGCATATTGCCATTTAAATGATTCAGGGGGGAGAAAAATCAACCCAAACAAATATTTCAGTACTTTCCCTGTTTTGTAAACATCTAATTTTCCATAAAAACCATTTTATGACAGAAATGTCTCTTGGGTAACTGCACTCTTTGCACAATACAAGCACATTCTTCTGAATGTCCTTTTTCAGTGCTGTTCAGGTTACCTCATGTTGGCTTCAGCAGGGTAAGCATAGGCTCCCTCTACTCCAAAGTAGGAATGCTCTCACTGCCATGCTGCACCAAGTTGAAAATTAAAATTAAGGCTCTAGCTTGCCAAAGCAGGGGAATATCAGTAAGGATGTTAGTAAGCATTGCTTCAAAAGCAGAGGTGGGATGACAGGGGTTTGGGAAGAACCATGGGAAGGAGGGATCCAGGCACTAGCAGTGAGGAAGGAGAGTAAAGGGCAGTGGAGTGGTGCCAAGAAGGGAAGCAGGAGCTTGCAGGTGCTGAACCACATGGGAAGCTCTGTGTGCACATCCCAGCTCACCGAGAATGTCCCTGAGGGTGCCGTAGCTAAACTCTCAAAATTGGTGCACATATTACACAGTTTTTCCATTTCTCTCTTCCTGTGCTGCTTCTCTCCCATTTAAGACAATTCCTACAAGGGGTAGCAGTTGCATTTTGCCCTCAGCTGCTTTGATTCAGGTCCCATTTCCTACTCTGGTGTGTCCCCTGAGGGCCACTACTAGTCTGCTCTTCCCAACCCCACCCTATTTGTGCCCTTTCCTCTCAAGGCTTAATTTCCCTGACTTTGATCTTTTAATTGGCTATTTCCCGCTTTCAGCCATTAGCCTGCTTCCCTGTGTGCTGGCCAGCATCCCATTATCAATCTGCATTTTGAGAAAAGGGTAAATCATAGGACTGAAATGCCACCCAGGAGCACACAACGGCGCTGTGAGGGGGCTGAGTAAGGCAGAAAACCGGGAACACATATTCCTTTAATGAGGAGCATTTGCAGTCACTGTCATCTGAGGCTTTCGAAGGAGCACCAATCTTCATTTCCTTGTCATAGTCCAGTAGTTTTGCAAGTTCTTGTAGCACCCAAAACTGCTCCTTCCACTGCAAAACAGAATGATGACAACTCCTACAAGAAACATTTTATGGATAAAGACTGTAGCCAGTGGCTGTGTCACAAAACAAAGCAAATAATTCAGTGTACTGTAGGATAAGGAGCTAAGACCAAAATGGAACTCTTATAAACTAATCACAGATGTGCAACAGCTAGTAAGGAAACAGTTTTCTAGTATTGACATTTCTTGTATTTTAAACAGGGAGATGCATATGACTTGGAAGAAAGCACCTGAAATGTTATAAATCCACCCTCAAGTTCTTTGTCTACCTTCCAGGTGAATGTCAGACAGTACTGGTGTCTTTCTCACTTTTCTGATATGAGCTGCCATTTTAATCAAACCCAGCATACTTGTAAAGTGTCTCCCTAGAAAAACCCAATACGCAAAAAATTACCAGCCACTTCTCAAAACAATTCTTTGGAGTTTGAAAATTTCCTTCATGCTTCTGATGTCTTTAATCCACGAAGATGGGTGTGGGGAGAATAAAATGAGAGAGCACCATAGTTTCTAAGGCAGCAGCAGGGAAATAAAAATTGAAGCTGAGATGAAAGGGAAAGGGAAAAGGAAAGAAGAAGAAAGGACCGTGGGATGCAGAGCAGTGTGGAGAGCTAATTCTCTTCCTCTGACAGGCCAGCAGCTAGATTTTTTCCTGAGAAGGATCAGCCCACCTCACAGCTGCTTAGAACATGAGCTGGGGGATGGGAGGGGAATCAGAAAAAATAGCAGTTCATTGCCAAGCAGAAATTGCACTGGAAACAGGCAGCTGGGAATGTGCAAGATGGGATTTGCAGGCACAGCCATGTAAGGTGAAGAGTAAATTCACATTCTGAAAGGTAGGAAAGGCCACTGAAGACAGTTCAGGTGTTCAGTATGATCTTCTTTCTTCACAGTTAATTCACATAATTTGGAAAAGAAAAGGAAAATTGCAGTAAAGGAAAATGGCAATAAAAGTTACAATTTTTATAGGAACGTCCACCCTATTGGAGCTTATCCTCACAGTTTTGGGTTTCCCTGACCTTCAGTTGCACGCTGTCCCTTCAGTGCACTTGAGCAGTGACCCAAGTCCAAACCCACAACACACTTGCCAGAAAACTCCTTCCTAAGACACTTTCACACATTGCAACAAATCTTCCCAACAGTAGATTGCATGGGTCTGCTAACTGTGTGCATTTCTATTTGGGGCCACGTAAAAGCACAGACTGTTCAAGGTTTGCTTTGCTGTCATGATATCACTGTCTGGGACTGATGTTTTTGGTGATGGCCAGAAACAGCAATAACATACTTTTCCTCATGTTTTGATTAGACAGGAAGAACTGACACGATAACACTGATTGAAGTTCAGAAAGAGAACTCGTCAAGTTACTTTAAAAGAAGTTTCTACGTGAAAACTTAGAAATTGGGTTTTCAAAACTTTATAAAGAAAATAAATACTTGTAGGAAATTTGATAATTACAGATATTTCCAAAAAGCAGGTAAAATGCCCAACTTCTTTTTTTTTTTCCTCTTTCTAGTATGAAAAAAATGAAAGTGAAAACAAAAGAAAAAACAGACAAACTTTAAAGAGTGAATATTCGTGTTTAACATTGAAATTGAATTCTAATAAAAACCAAAACTATATTAATATTTTAGACAAATGTATGAATGTTTTGTTTATGAAACCACATCTTATGGGGAAAAAAAGTGTGAACAAAACTTTCAAAAAGAACTTTGTAGGCAACATATGAATTTTCAGATAGCATCAGTATTTCCTATTTTCAATTTAAAAGTCCAGCAGCAGAGATGAAACAATTTTCCCCAGAGAAACACGTAACACTGTAGTGTATAAGGTGAGAATTGTTTAGAGTCATTGTGATGGACACCAGCTTCCTGATAGTGCTATAAGACAACCAGTGGCATTCTGTAAAAAAGGCTTTAAGTTATGTTTATCTGAACAGACAGCAGTTAGAAGTACATTTCATCCTTATCTCTTGACTCTAAAGGTAATCTAACTGGATAGAAGACCATTTTTATGGAGAGCTGCTGCCCAAAGTCGTACTTAGACAAGCAAATGCAGACTTCATGTGGCCTGAACCACATACAGACATTTGCATGAGTGCAAACTGTGTGCAGAATGTTTTTCTATCCAGAATGGCAGCACTTTACATTTTCTTGCATATCTTCAGAGGAAAGGAGTCCACAGGGTCAGGACAACAAGGAATTAAACAGAGAGCGTCTGTGACAGGGAGAGTGCAATTATTACGAGTTACAACACTGCCAGGGTTAACATGTCTCTTTAACAAAACATGCAAAGGAATCTCAAGCCATTAAACTGTCTAGCTCCTAGCTATTATATTTGATCCATAAACAGTACCTTCAACAGTACAGTGCCCTCTAGCACTGTAATAAAGTATCAACCATTAGTTAATACTTACCCTCCAAATTGCTACTTAGAAGCCTCTTTAAGTCCTGCCATTCAAAAACCTATCAAAAAAGAACAGTTGATTCTGAAAGGGCTGCAGCCCCATTTAGAATCAGTGTTTGACTGTCTTCAAACTGTTAACTCTTCCTCATCCCCAGGGGAAGCAATAATATCACTCATACTTTACTGGTTTCTAAATTAATGTTGTGATTAAGCTTCCCCTGGAGTTTTCAACAACTCCTTATGACAATGTAGGTTACTCCCTGAAACAGGAATGGCAGTAATTGAGAAGTGGGAGCGGAGTTTAAGAAACCTTTTTTTTTTTTGAAATGTGGCTAGGAGCAAAGGAACTAGACAAGAAAAGAAGTGGAGCAATGGACACCATATTATAGAATTATCCATTTCTGACAGTAGTTGGATGTGTAGAACCATAACAAACTACACTCACATTTGAGTCAGGATAAGCTGAGCTACCTTCTCCTCTCCCCATGTCCAAATGCAGCTAAACTGTATGAACTAGACTCTCCTGAGCACTGGTCAAAAGAGCTAATTTATAGGAGCAGGATCAATCTCAGCTGCTTTGATCCCAGACCCCTAGACTTGAAGATCAGAAAGCCTGGTATGATTGTCCTGTAGAAAAGAACCAGAACGTGGCATGGGAAAATAATTTTACCAATCATAGCATCACAGAGTGTTAAGAGGCTGGAATGAACCTTAAAGATCACCTAATCTCACCTGCCCTGCCATGGCCAGGGACACCTCCCAGGTTGTAGATAAGGCTCAAGGCCTTATCCAAACAAGTTCACTCTTGAGGTGTGTAGAAAAATGGACCACAGGTAGGTAACTCCACTCTTAAATGGTCCCAATGGCTAAGAGAGAGATTATCAGAAAACAGATTATATCTATGCACTGCAGTCATTGGGCAAAGTCCAGTGGGTGCCAGCTTTTCAAGAGGAGCTAGGAAAAAGCAAGGAAAGAGGAAAGGCCTTTGATTATGTAGTCCTATATTGCAAGGCCACAGCAAGGAGGCACCAGGCAGGGAACATCCATGTCCACACTCTGCTGCCTTCTACTGCTGCCCATGGGGACAGCTGAGGGACTGTAGCAGTGTGGATACAGTAAAACAAGCGGGTTTGGTGAACTGGGAGACATCTCGAGTGCCTGACTTCATACTGTGTGTCCGTTTGCAGTGTTAAACAAATGCAATACTCACTACATAATAAACTTCATTCTTCAGTGATGTGCATCTAACTGCTTCTCGAGTTGCTGGTCCTGCTGCATCTGTATGAAACTTCAAGCTTCTCCCAGGTTCATGTTCTTGGTATTTAGAACTTCCTTGTAAATACAGGCATGGGCCTTACAACTGCAGTCACAAAGAACCACTCACCCAGATTCTGCTGCATGGAAGGGGAGCTACAGAGACAGAAGTTTTGTGCCTTTCTCCAAGTACTTATATTGGCAAGATGCATTAGGCTGTGCCTTTGAGCTCCCATCAGTACTTTCCCCCAGTCCTGTTTTAACTTCAGAGGACACTCTCAGTGACCAAAGAGGAATGGATGAGGTAGCACACAGAAAAATGAGATACTTTCCCACCTTTTATTCTGCACAGCAGATTATATCTATGCCTAAAAGTAGAGGGCAACTCAAGGGAAATTACACTAATTAAGTATACAAGCTGATTGTTGTCTCACTTAGTTCCTGTCAGTTCTGCCCTGAATAAAGACACAAAGACGAGATTGTGGAGACTTCAAGAAGCATGGATTAATTTTTCCCAAAGTTTAGGATACTTACATGTTGGAAAGTCAAGAATCAGTTCAGTGGCTGTATTCTTCCTCCCTTACCTGCTTCATCTTAGAAGTCAGGGCCTGTTACTCCAAGCAAAGTCCCTTCAGTCACCGTGGTGGGGACTCTTGGCAATCAAGAGAATTTCTGGGCACTAGGAGTCAGTCATCCCCAGCTAGCAAGCTACTCCATTTGCTGACTGGAAAAGGACACACAGATTGTCCCAGTGGTGCTAACATCTGAACCTGAGGGATTAGGTGGAATGCAGAATATGACAAAGGCTTTGGAAGCAAGAAAGGGAATCACAGCCAGAAAATCCCTCCTCACATGGCCTCCTTCTATCTCCTCCAGTGGCCTGTAAGATGCTTTTGTTTCGGCCTCTGTTTCCAGTCTCTGTGGTCAGAAAAAAAGGAGCAGCTGGAAAATACTTTTCTAAAGGCTGTGGTAAAGTAAGTTCAGCCCAACCCACATTGAAGACAACGAGAGCAATTCCTATTTTTTGCTGAAAGGAATGAACTGCAAGATCTCTGAAGTGCTGTCAGTGTTACGTGAAATTCAAAACTATAAGGAGGACCTGTTTTAAAACACTCTATGTGTAGGACCCTGTGAATAAATGTGCAGAGCACCATGAGATTCTGTCCCTATTGTACAGTTTGCATCACACATTGAGGCTGGGACTGCTGTTAGCTGACTTTCCATAAAACAAATATATTTAAACAATCCCACAAAAGGCACCCTCCAAATACTTTATCACATGGAACTATTTTGAAATAAATCATGTGTTACTGGTGCTAACTAGTGGACTTTGAAGTTGTGAGAATATGTATGAAAAGCTGATCTTCTCTTTCAAATGTCTCCCTCCATCTCTGATGTAGGCTTTTCCTTTCCCTGGAAGATTGAACACCACCAAAAAAAGCTTGGCTTAATGGAAAGGAGGTGATTAGTATTCCAAATCAATCCTTTAACCTCTTGGATGCATTTCAAAAACACATCGTGGTGAGGGATGCTGTAAAGGTTTTATTAGTACAAGCTTGGGATGCCCTGCATATCTCAGTTGTAGCTTTGCCAGATGCAGGGTGTCAGAGCAGCAGGAGAGGGCTGCTCTGCAAGGGCTGAGGGTTTCAGCAGGGCAGGCAGGGCAGTGCTCCCACCCACGAGTGCAGGGCTTCAGTGCAGGAGCAAGGAAGCAGAGCATGTCCAGTGACTCTAATCACTACCAGCAGTTGCCAGACAAGTCTGCAAAGGCAAGGCAGCTCTCAAGTCAGGCTATGAATTCCAGTCCCTGGGTCAGGAACCAGGGGTAGGAACATGGTCAGGCATATCTGCAGTAAGGGCAAAGGGCTCGAGTTTAACTGTGCCTCTCACCACTCTCCCAAGTCTCTCTAGAGGGAATCCTGCCAAGGCTCCACACGGATCTCACACAGCTTGTTCCACAGCGTATCACCCCAGTTTATAGCTGCACATAGCAGACCAGCTCCTGGGCACAGGCAGCCAAAACCCTTGCTGGGGAAAGGTAATGTAGCAGCTCCTGTTGCTGTGCTCTAGCATAGGAAGGCAGCTTTTCCTAATCTCAAGATTAAAATGGTAAATGGCAGCAAATGGGAAATCAGTAGATGCTGTATCTCCACCAAGTAGTGCCCAGTGCCTGAGAATGAGCTATTTTATAACAGTTTGGAAAACAATATTAAGCTGAACTGTACAAAATGTCCAGAACCAGCAAGCAAACAGAAAAACATCTGTAGTATGTTATGGAGACACTCACAGAGTCACCCACATCCACACCCATTCACACAAAACATATGAAGTCATTACAGAATGCTATTTGTTTCTGCAAAAGAGAAAGAGAAAAATGTTTGAAGTTTCCTTCTTGATGTGTGTTTAAAACCTCTGACTCAACTTCCTCCCACTCTCCATTTGGTTTGACTTGACTCAGTATACCTTTCTCCTGCATCAGCCATTTAAGTAGCATAACAGTCTCTGCCTCTTCAGCCCATCATCCAGGATACCTAATAGCTACTAAAAAGGCTCCTGTGGCACACCTGAAGCATATCTGAAATCAGGGACAGCCTCCTGAAACCGACACCACAAAATACAAGAGATACTGCAATACACGCTGGACACTTACCTGGGAAAAATCATAACTAAATGCAGGCTGGATGCTGAAGAGTATCTTCTTTGCTGCAGGAAGAAAACAAAACACATCCCTTACTGAGTATATACAGTCATTCTCAAGCAAAACCATCTGGCTGAGTCCTTGTCATTGACCACACAGGACTTCAGGAGTGTACAGCAGCACTGGTATCCAGAGCCAGAATATCTGCCACCAGTGTGACACCATGGAAGCACTATTTCTCAGGTGATGGCACAAACTGAGAGGGCGAGGAAGCACCCTCATTAATTGATGACAACAATTAATGTTCTGTTTCGTCAATCCCTTTGCAGACTCAGATTGAAACAAACTCAAAGTCAAGTGAGACTTGGAGATTAATATCCACCTGGCTGTTATATAGAGGCTATTATTGATATGTTTCAAATTCAAAGCAATAAAAACTGAAATACTCAGCACTCCAGACAGATAGCAGATTTCTAGGCTGAGAAAAAAAATCCTGAAGGGCATCACAAAAAGACTCTCTGGTCAGAAATGAGAATTGTTATCAGTTTTGTCAGTGGAAAAACCCACCTCTTGCCTGCTCAAAGAGCATTTGACTCTAGCTTGTTTCTTTTGAAGTTTTGAGATAATCTTGAAACTATGCAAAAGAAAACACATCAAGAAAGAGAAGTGGGAAGCAGAGAAGCACTACAAATTTAATCTTGTAGTGAATAATATAATATCTCTGTGCAAACTCTGATTCCAGAGCTACTGAAGTAGCACACTATGGCAAGAGGAAAAGGGACTAGCAAAACAAGAGAAGGAAAACAAATAGTCCTATCTCACTCAACACCACCAGAGACTATAAAAAAAGGGAAGAGGGTTCTCCTGAGCTTGGTACATTCCTCTGTAGTGGGAAGGTCACAGGACAGCTTTTGAAATTTCCTGACCTGGAGGCCTTCCTGCTCTTTGAGGGCCTCTCTTTCCACATCGTGCTATTCCAGAAAACAGAGACCACATCTCACAGTTGCTTTAAACACTAAGTCAAGATCAAGGTATTAGAAAAGCTGTTAAATGTTAACAGGAAAAAATGTTTAGTATTTTTGGGAGTTTCCTCAAGTTGGCAGGGGAAAGGTTAAATTAGTAGGTTCACTGATGAAAAAAAACAAAAAAACCCACTGTCAAACATAGCCTAAAGGATTATTTTACTGCTAATCAGTGGATTTTATTGTAATCTGAATTAAAAACACGCTGCTGGATATCAAAGCACAGAGGCTTTATCGCTGAGCCGGGCTATCTGTAGTAGGGACCACAAGAACTGAAAAACAAGACTTCAAATGTAAGGCTTATTCTATTCAATTAATTCAGCTCACAGAAGAGAAGTTTTAGAGGTGACATAATTGCTGAATATAGGGATTTACACACAGAAGAGCATTTAATAAGTGGAGGAGGCAAGCAGACAGGCATTTCAGTCTTTCTGTCAGAGACATAATGTGAACCAACAGTTGTAAGTTCAACAAGAAAAGTTCTTTCTTATTTAAATACGTTGTAATTTCTGGGAAGTCAGAAGTACTACAGCATAACAGTGGAGGTCACAATCTCTTGGAGTCTTTATGACAGGACTATATATCTTTTAAGAACACATACTTTCCCCCTTCAGGGGGAAAACTGCAAAGGGTATGTTCAACTTGGCTCCTTCCCTCACAGAGTAAAGACACCTCTGTGGTGCATCCAGGACAAGACAGAGAAGTTTGGGATGGGGCTGGCAGCAGAGCAGCCTGCAGGAGCACCTTTTGTATGACTGCCAGCAAGTGGCCCAGGTGTTGTGTAAGCAGCCAGCACCCAGTGCCCCCAGCTACCCTTGCACACGTGAGACAGCAGAGCAGCAGCTTCATGCCACAAAAGTCTGGAAGGATCTTAAGATCAGTTAAGAATAACTCGCCCAACGCAGGGATCGTGTATCTCCCTCTGAAGCTTTTGGCAGTGGCCAGAGACAGCATACCAAAGGAGACAGCCTCCTGGGCAGGCACAGTCTGGCAGTCGCTGCATCCTTGGCACAGGCTGAGCAGCACACAGGGTGTCCTTGGAGGTCTCCTATGCATGCAGCGACCAGAGCTGACCCTACTTAATTTATGAGCTCGTCTGAGATCACAGCCTCATGTATTAAGGCTCCAGGCTCCATTGAAATGAACTTTATTAAAATAAATTCCAGCTGCTTGGAAGGAGTTACAGAAATGACAAAAAGGAGGCAAACTCCTCCATTCCCATACTCACTGACAGCAGAAAAAGAAATGATTACTGGAGACCAAGAAAAATTCAGCTTGCCCAAATTGAAGTGGCATTGAAAAAAGATCTAGTCAAAAAACAAGCAGTTTTGATAAAATGAGATTGTTACAAATGCCAAGGCAGAACTCCCAGCTAGGCAACAGGCTTAAAGCAGAGAGACAGAAGGACAAAGGGTCAGGAGGGCACCTGATAAAGCCTCTGACTGAAGGTGGGCTACATTTTAATAAATCAGATTCATTTGCAAGGGGTCTTGAATGCTTGTACCTTTCCTGTTTTGTCTGTTCCCTGGCCTTTGGTCTGCTGTATTTCCTTCCCCAGGATGCCTGTGGGCTGTTAATGGAGAATATTAGGGAGCAGCACCAGGATGTACCTCACTCTGCCTGTTGTTGCCAGCAGCCTACATGTTCATTATTATCCCTGTTTGGTAGATGCTCTTTTTATCCTTGCTTGGCTCCTGGGGAATTTCAAAAGGATGAAATTCCTAATGAAGCCTGGCATTCTTGCCCAGCAACAACTAATCAGAATCAGCCTGGTAAGGATCTCAGAAGAAAAATTCAGGTTTTCTGTCCTTTCATGGGTCAGCAGTGAGGAGATTAGATCTAGACCCTACCAGAGCAGCAGAACTGCTCTCCTTGGTCATAGGCTTGCCCAATCCCACCTCATGTATAGGCACTGAAACGACCCTTGGAGTTTCAACGGGAGCACCTAAGCTTTCAGGAGCCAGGACCATGAGATGTTAGCTGATCATGTCCCCATTCCTACCTTTCTGCTCTCCAGCAATGAATTCTCATGACCTTCTAGCAGATTTCCCCAGTTTTAACCAGCATTTCCAACACCTTTATTTCCTCAAGAAATTCTGGAATCACAATTGTTACAAGAGTTACAATTGTTTTTTGATAGTGCTGGAAATAGCCTTTTTCACCTTGTGTCAGGCATCACAGACAATAATAGTGATATTTTCCTGAAGTTCCTGGATCCAAGCCACCTACAGTGGAAAAAACAAAAACAAAAAAAACCAAAAACAAACCCACCAAAAAAACAAACCAAAACAAAAAAACCCCAAACAAACAAAAAAAACCCCCACCAAACCCACCCCAGACTAGAAGCCTAAGATGTAGTTCAGTAAAGCAGAAAGAGCACATCTCTAGTATACTCAGCAAAGTAAAAACATTTGCCAGATAATCCCATAAATTGGGAAGATCTGCAGATCTTCAACGGTTTCATGGTATGCACTGCTTCTGGGGGAAGGATGTCATACCTCAGTAAGAACAGGTTCCACTGAATGAGATGAGAACATTCTAGTTCAGCAGTAATTTCACTTAATGTCAGCTCTGTAGCAGGGGTTTCATGTGAAGAGTGTAGCTGAAAGCCATTAGACTTCTCCGTCATGCTATCATCAACCACTTTTGGCAAGGCCTGTTAAATGGAATAACTTGCAGAGTGAGCCAGAAATAGGGACTGTGGAACAGATTCTTCAGATCACAAATGTTAAACCATGGAAATGGATTAGTGACAAAGAGGGTGGAGGGGAGAGAGAGAAGTTTCCACATACATTTCTTTTCCTCCCATCCCCACCACACATGTGGTCTACACCCCAACATATGTTTTTCATGAGTGTAGCACAAGAGACATTCCAGGTCTTACTCAAGAGCTGAAACTTGAAAGAACCAGCCAGGTTTGAGATTAATCAAAGGGCAGGGTAACAGTGTGTGTTGAGTGTAATGGAGTCACCCATGCTTAGGATTCCACAGACAAAGGGCAGAGAGATACCAATGGCCCTGCAGCAGTGACTCTGATCTATAGTCTGGGGCTCTCTTCAGCAGCCACTGGGGTCTGCCCTGGGGAAGGGCTCACCTCCTAGCTCAGATTAGGTTTTCAGCATGACTAGGCTATCATCTTAGGCACCCCAAGTGTGTTCCCAAAGTAGAGAAATTAAGCATGCTTGGGGGAACACCTGGCTTTGAAAGAAGATTCTTTGAATTTTATGGCTCTTTCTTTTCTTGCCTCTACTTTTGCCTCTCTCCCAACTACTACTGGATTGGTTTACCAATTTGCACAGAAACATTCTGAGCATGAAAGAAAATGTCTCTTCACTTAGCTAAATCCAAAGTGTGCCAAGATAGATGGCTGCTGAAGAGTGAATACCATGTCAGGTCACACCAGATCAGAAATAAGGATGCTAAACAGGATTAGAACAAAACAAAACAAAACAAACAAAAACCAAAAACCCAAACAAACAAAAAGAAAAGCCACCAAACAGTAAGAGGGTTACCATGGGATACAAATTTCATGTTCATACAACTCTACCAAAAATTAAAGTTATGTTTCATAGAGAGATTTAGGAAAAATAAGTTTGTAAATTTTATAGACTTGGAGACTTAAATCTTTTAAATTCCTGAGAAGATATTACAGAAAATCAGGAATACAGATGTATGTACTAGCACACTACTGGTGACATAAGTTAATTTAGGGAGATCTGTTAGGAGAATGAGATAGTTTTATATAAATGTGTTCTTTTATTTATCGCAAATGTTTGTGTACTTGGTTTAAAAGACAGCTAAAGATTTAGTGGGACTTGGGATATAGGCTGGGGATTTTTATAAAGCTATAAATGAAAAGGGAGTAGAAAGGAGAAACACATTTCAATTTTATATACCCAGTACTGAGACTGGAACTAAATACAGAGCAACAGAACAGTTCTCCCAAATAGCCACAACTCTGTCACATGGGGGCCTGGCAGGTAACATATGGAATTGTTAGATGGAAAATGACCCACCAACTTTTGGCTTCAGTAGAACTTTTTTCCCAATGGAGTAAGAGCAGTAACTAAATTAAAATTCATGGAATAGGCTGAATGATGCAGGTTCATATCTTATCAGAGCTGGTGCCTATGTTCAAATGACAAATTAGTTTTGGCAACTGAATTTGGAAATTTATTGCTGTTTTTATTTTTCTTCAGTGGACGAAAGACTAGCAGTTGGAAAGGAAGCCTATAAATCTTAACATTAGAGAGGGGAAAGGGCAAGGTGTTTTACATACACACAGGGGCCAGACAAGAAATTGATTTTTCTAGACACAAAGAAATGTGCAACAGATTTTTTTGGAAGATTTTTCATTTACTGAAAAATAGAAAAAATATTCAGTGCATATCCCCTTTGTTCTTTTAATTACAGGTTTTATTAATTTTCACTGAAAAATCTGTAGGCATTTAAACATGAATAAAAATCTATAGCTTCTTTTACAAAAAGCAATTGCAGATTTTCACCAGAGAGAGGAAATCACAAAAGAAAGCAAACCTCTTTATTTCTTTGGAAGATGATATAACTGGACTTTTTTTGGGATGAGAAGAGTTGGGGAATCACCTCACCTTTAGATGGAGTCTCTGACCCAAACTGTGGGTCTCTTCACTATGGATCACAGATGGGGAATGCATAGTCCCAAGGGAGAAATAGCCAAGTAGAACAAGGCTGCTGAAAGGGTGATGGGAGCAGCACTTGTAAATGATAAAAAATCCTGATGTCACTTGAAAGTAGTCTGAGGAGCTCCAGCCTGCAGGGGAAAGAACAAGAAAATGCAGCTGACATTTAACCATTCTCATAAAACTTTCCATTGGCTATTTGCAGTGATTCCTCCTATCCCCGAGCAAGACGAGCAAAATTGCCTAATTAAGTCCACATCTTTGAATATCCCAATTAAACCAGCTCCTCATTTTCTCTCACTGAGAGGCACCCTGCATTCCCTGATTTAACCTGGTGGCAGCATTTAATGTAGTATGCTGAGAGCTTATGGCTAAAAGTTAGAAGCCCTGAGAATCCCTCCCATGCCTGTGAATTTGGGATGGAGCTGCTAAGCAGCAGGCTCTAGAAGGAACATGGACACTTTAGTTTGAAATGAGCCACTGAGGAAGTTCATAAACTCTTTGGTAACAGCAGGTGATGACAAGAAGTCCTCGAGGGTAATAGGGGCTGGCAGCAGCTTCAGAAGAGGTTCGCCTCTTACCCTGGCAAGCACAAGGGAAACTCCCTTCTCTGCCTCCTCTTTCCCTTAAACAAAACAACCCCCCTCAGAGCATTTTGGAAAGGGGTATTAGTGCGCTATGGTGACAAGGCATTCTACAACATGGGTCTGAGGAGCTGCTTCCAGGAAAGAAATCCTCATACACACAGATCACAGGAACTTGAGTCCCTTTTCATATCAAAGCAACTTGCCCAAGGCCTGTCAAAGTGTGTTCTCTATTCCAAGGCCTAACTGAGTCAGAAACCTTCAAGGAATGAGAAAAGATACATTTCTGCCAAAGAGCCCCACTCCCTGGATTTTTAAGAGATCAAAATGTTCCAAGCTGCTAGACCTGCAACTAAATATGGGATAAAATGGGATATTTTATCCCATTAACAACACTGCCTTCACACTCCTTTTTCTTCAAAGTCCCTAGTTTAAGAAGAATTAGAGTGGTGGGAGGTGAGAGAGGGAGAAAAAGTACTGAAAGGAGAAAAACTGCTAAAAGACAATGCAATGACATTTTGGACAATGGAAAACTGAAATTAAATAAAATTGTATAATTGGAGTCAGGCAGGATCAGATATTTCTGATTTATTACATAGCTTGACTCTTGATTTCCAAGGAGTAGAATCAGCACCCTGATACGTTGTGTGACTCATAGAAAAACAGCTTCAACTTAAAACTCTAGTATAATGGTGACAAGATCAACAGCTGACAACCCTGCAGCACCCCATATAAACTTTTGGGGTGTGATTTCCACATCAAGATCAGATTAGCTTGCGGCCTTAGATCATGCCAAACTTTTTTTCCTCACCTTAGTTTTAAGTCCAGTCCAGAAACCACTTGCCAAACCAAGCCTCATGCATTTACTAAAACCTTCACCAACCTCTCTCTTAAAACTACAGATCCTAAATAAATCCCCAAACCCCTTGTAGTCTTCAAGCTCTCTGAATGCTTCCCAAGCCTAGCCTCACCTAAAGCTGTCCTGACTGGTACCTAAATATCCATTGCCCTTCTTGGAAGAACCAGCCTTCATTCTTGCCCATAGGCAAGGAAAGGCAGAACAGAATGGTATATCTTAATCCCAGCCCAAATCCTGGCTTCCTCTCTGGTGGAAAGACACCAAGAAGTTCTGTCACCTGTGCCAAAATTCAAAGCAGACTTACAACTCTGTGCTCTCTCTAAACTCTGGAGTTAGGCATAAACTTGCTCCACACTCACTTGTATTCACAGACCCATTTCAACGGGCAGCCATCAGTAATATCCAAAAAACTATGTCTACTCTGAGGCAATGGCAACTCTGGCAATTTTTACTGCAATGCCAGAGACTTTGCAAACATGATGAGGCTGTTGTGACAAACACCTGATGGCTCCAGCTGAACTTGCACAGAGACCTATTGCAGAGCTAAGTGAACTTCAGGGTTCAGGTTGGATTTATAATTCTTGTTCCAAAATATAAGCATCAAAGAGTTTCAGCCAGACCTCTACACGTAGGTCTCCAAAGTGCAAGCATGCCAGAATTACTTTGAGGAAAGCAGTGCCTCAGCAGCCTTCAACTAAAATTAGGATTATGAATAACTGGAGCTCCTTTTGTTCACAAATCCCAGAAATTTGTATAAGCAGGCAGATAGGGCTCCCAGACTTGTGCTTTGAGCCAGCAACATCAAACCCTTTTGAACACTGAATGTATAGCTGGGGTTAGACTTTTGGAAAAGAAGTAGAGGCCATGACCACTTCTTACCATGCCCTCAAAGCTTGCAGCAGAACAAGAAAACCCCAACATTCGAGGGCATTATTTAGATGAAGAAAGGTCTCAGCAGTTACAGTGTAGCATTAGGGCAAGCATGAAAAATGAGAAGAATGTGAGTTGTTTTGACATAATAAAAGGCTTCCATGGATCATGGACAGAACTATGTTCAGTAGGATCCTACAGTTTTTAAGTACTCTGCTGACACCACATTGTGATAGCCTAAGCCTAGAAAGGAATTAGAACTTCTCTCCTCCCTGGCCAAGCAACGAAGTACTGGTAGCAGGCTGACCACAGCTGCTGGTTTCCAGGCACAGTCCTGCAGCATGGGTGCTAAGATCTAGAACCTTCTACCCAACGGCAATGGAATGTTTTATTTACAGCTTTTTTACTGTCTAAACCTAAGCCAGACAATCAGTTGACCTTCTCAACTCATTTAACCCCACAATCATTGTTTCTTATATCAGCATTAGTTTTTCTGAACACAGCAGTAAGAGGTGTTCTTAATTCTGTTCTATCCCACAGCTAACAAATTTAGCCCTATTTTAATAAGGATTTCCAGTGCCAGAAGTTTACCTAAACTAGAACTTTCTTGCATAGCTATTCACCCTTCATTCTTAACTTATGTCTCATTTTATTCCAATGAGCAAGATGTTACTGAAGCCAAAGAATCCTATCAACAGCAGCCTGAATTCATTCCTGAGGAAGGGGCAAACACCAGCTCCAGCATTTCTTGTTTCAGCCCTCATTGTCCTCCTAAGTAACTCTGCCGAAAAAAAACCAACAAAAACAAAACAAAACAACAGGGCTGTTAGAATTGCATTTACATGTCATATTAATTACTGTACACTATGCTTTCCAAAATTCTAGATAACCCTAAACTTGATGCAGCGGCAGCATGTCAGGCTGGTCCTTGGCATGTCTGATAGCAGCCCCGCTATCTGGGCAGGCTTAGCCTCAACAACACAAATACAGGTTCTTATAAGAAAAATGGGGACAGACCTTCTACTAGGGCCTGTTGTAATAGAACAGGGGTAATTGCTTGAAACTGAATGAGGGTAGATTCAGATCATATATAAGGAAGAAGTGTTTTTTACAGTTCTAGTGTTGAAACACTGGAACAGGTTGGCCAGCAGGGTGGTAGATATGCCTTTACTAGAAACATTCAAGGCCAGGTTGGATGGGGCTCTGAGCAACCTGATCTGGTTGAAGATGTCCCTGCTCACTGAAGGGGATTGGAGGTAGTGGACCACCAATCTAAACTACTCCATGATGACTACATGAAATATACTCCTCCCAACCACCCTAACCAGACTATCAAGACATTTTCTGCNTGACTACATGAAATATACTCCTCCCAGACTATCAAGACATTCTCTGTTCCTGTTACCAACCAGTCTGTTATAAACAGGTGAGCTTTACAGTTTTAATAAACTTTCATTTGTCCATCTTAGCTGGAATCTTCCACTGTCAGTGAGGCAGGCACTTTCCTTTACTGATGGAATCTGACAACAGCAGGTGTAAGCACTAAAAGCCTTACAGTATCCTGAAATATGCCATACTCTCAGCCTTCTAGTCCTCAGCTTTTATCCTTACAGGAAACATCTCTGCATATTATAAACCAATTACATGGGCTATGGTAGTTCTCTTCCTGCAAACAGCTGTTAGCAAAGCTCTTATAAGGTCCTGCTGGCAGTTACAGGAGGATGTGACAGAAGTTCTCTTAGTCTGGGAGAATAAAGGGTTGAGTGTGAAACAGTTACTCAGGATATTCCATCATTAAGTCAGAAGCTAACAGACTACCCTTTCCCACAAAGCTGATTTCGGAGTAGAGACAAAGAGACTGCTTTCTCCTCTACTTCTGGTTTACTCTCCCCTTTGCTACCGAAGCATAGGCGTTCTCAGCATGTCTTGTAAGGAATTCAAGAGGAATGGAGAAGATCTCATTACCATTCTGCTGCCTATTACAGAGTGAGACAATTGAGAGGTGGTAAAAAAATAAATAGCTGTATGCAATTATGAGAATCGCCAGACATCTCATTTCATGTCAGACAAGACTATTGCCTAATAGGAAGACAATATAATCCTGCTGTTGCCTTGCTCAGATGAGAGAGACTTGAGCTAATTAACTTCCACTATAGCCAGGCATGAAATTGCCAACATTATTTTATGATAGCCATCTGAACTGTGATGTGCTCTCTGCATCATCTTCTCATCACATAAAAGCTGGCGTAACCAGCTTCACTGCTCTAACAAAGTGCAAGCTCCTCACTAATGACCCCAGGGATACCGAGGGAAATCTAAGAGAAAACAAGAGAGGATTCCCAAATCCCAGACATACCTCTGCTCTGGATCCTTGTTCCCTGGTAGAACATCTTCCCACTTCTGCTCACAGCTCACCAGCGTGAGGAGATCCCTTGCAGCCAAGAGCCTGGACTTCATAGCATTCTGCAGCCAAACTTTCTCACCAAGTTTTGGTATTGATTAGCCAAAGCAGGAATTGCTGGGGACTGCAGGAAGAGCCAGCAAGCGTGAGAAAGAATGTTCAATCTCGGTGTTACAGGAGGCAGGAGATTGTTTTCATAACATCTGTGGTGAGAGTGTATAAAGCATAGACAGACTGCCAATACTTGGAACTACTCAAAAGGCAACTCTGGCAACCTCACAGATTGTTTTATAAACAACTAGTTTCAAACTGATCCTTAAGTTAATGGGAACGGCAACAGAGTCGCTTAAGGATAAAGGTGCTGTGGTTTCTGCATTCCCTGCTGACTACGTCCACAGCAGCAGCCCTGCACTGGAGTGCTCACGCTCAGGCATGGAAGTTGTGTTCATCCATCTCCCACTGCTGGCAAGAGCCAATGTGGCAAACCTCAGCAGCTGAAATGCAGCCACCAGCTGCCCTGACTCTAAGTCCCAGTCTCCTGAGAACAATTCTTCCAGAGAAATTATCTTCCTACATTCCCCCCCATGGCTAGCTGCAACTCATCCTGCTTCCCCTCATGGCCAGACCACAGCTTGGCATTTTCTCAGTAAACCAACCTACCTGGTCATGCTGGCTGGCTCCTCAGGACAGGGTGCTGCTCTGTGGGAGCCCATTCCTGTCATTACCTTGTCATGCCAAGCCCCACACCACCACTCTCTGTCCCAGACACCTCCCTCACCTCCAGACCATGTGCCAAGGCCTCCCCCTACTCCTTAGGCAGATCCTTCCTATGAGTACACCTCACCTTCCAGAGGCTTCCACCCTGCTCCAGCACACCTTCCACACCATGTCACCTCCACAGGTTCATACAGACCTGGCACTCATGCATTTCCANGAAGAATTGCTCACAGCAGCCTAGAAAAGCCTCTCCAGAACACAAAGTGCTCAGGTGCTCTCTGCCCAAGTAAAAAGTGACAGGATGAGAGCAAGCAGCCTTAAGTAGCACTGGGCAGTGGGGAAGAAAGCGGATCAGATTGAATACTAGAAAAAATTCTTCACTGAAAGGGTTGGCAAACATTCCTCAGTCTATCCCACCTCAGAAGACTAATACACCCTGGTTTTAGGTCCCAAGTTTAGAATATAGCTTTATAATCCTGTTTTGTTTAATCCCAAGTCTTTTGCATAATATTCACTATGAGGTAACCACTGAGAAAGTAGAAAAAGAAAATCTCTCAATCAGAAGTTATTCAACTATTTTCAGTCTGTTTATGCAGAAGAAAAAACAAATAAACAAAAACACTTTGTTTTATAGAAACTTACACTCTCTAGGGAAAATTTGTTTTGCCAAAAGAATTCCCAATCAGTGCTTACCAGTTAATTACAACATCATATTAAAAGAACAACTTTCAAATACTTAAGAGTATAATGAAAAAACCTCTGCCAAAATTNGACTGGGAATGCACTGGTTTTGAGGAAAAGCATGCACTGATTTCTCCAGGCCGCTTCTCTCATGCACCACATGTATGAGAGCCCACCTCACTTCTCTGCCCTACTTTGTTCTGCAGCTCTGAAGAATTGCTCACAGCAGCCTAGAAAAGCCTCTCCAGAACACAAAGTGCTCAGGTGCTCTCTGCCCAAGTAAAAAGTGACAGGATGAGAGCAAGCAGCCTTAAGTAGCACTGGGCAGTGGGGAAGAAAGCGGATCAGATTGAATACTAGAAAAAATTCTTCACTGAAAGGGTTGGCAAACATTCCTCAGTCTATCCCACCTCAGAAGACCAATACACCCTGGTTTTAGGTCCCAAGTTTAGAATATAGCTTTATAATCCTGTTTAGTTTAATTCCAAATCTTTTGCATAATGTTCACTATGAGGTAACCACTGAGAAAGTAGAAAAAGAAAATCTCTCAATCAGAAGTTATTCAACTATTTTCAGTCTGTTAATGCAGAAGAAACAACAAACAAACAAAAAACACACTTTGTTTTATAGAAACATACACCGTTTAGGGAAAATTTGTTTTGCCAAAAGAATTCCCAATCAGTGCTTACCAGTTAATTACAACATCATATTAAAAGAGCAACTTATTTTCAAATATTTAAGAGTATAACGAAAAAAAACCTCTGCCAAAATTAAAGGTCTGCACTGTGCTGGGTTATTGTTCCAGGCTGTCTGCAGACATCACTGCATGAGTTATACTATTCTGACATCATTTTGCAAGTTCAGTGCACAAAGCACATGCCTACACTATAACATGACAGGACCTCACATTTCCACCCTAGTAAACCCTAAATAGTTTCCAGAAGTGCTCTGTAGATAATACCCAGGAAGCACACTGGGTAAGCCATTCAGATGATCACATGCTTTGGGATTCTTGCTGTCTCTGAAGAACTTCCATATGTCTAGTCTATAACTCTAAGGGGGGAAAAAAGAAGGAAAAAGTTTGACTGGTGCACAATCCCTGGATCTCCTGCACCGTCACCGCTGTTGCCTTGGAGCCAGTTACCTGATGGTGGCAGACAGATTCCAGAAGAACCGCAGGCTCACAACCTCCAGGAAAATTGTTTGGACAAGAAGAGACAACATGGAGAAGATTTGAGGTTATGAACAGCAGATAATGCTGGCCATGGACACATGATGGAAAAGGTCTGTCATTCTGGCAACATAGTGAAGATCTGGGGTTCTGCAGGAGGCCTAGGTCTGAGGTCAGTATAGTTCCCAACTTGGTGAACACTCAGAGAATGAGGCACAGTATCAGGATAATCCCCGGGCTGCTGCCACTGTTCAAAGAAACACTGTGAAGGAATGGAATGAGAGTTACTAACATCTGGATCTTATAGGTAGGAAGGAAAATGCTCTCTTGTTTCCTAAAGATAGGGCCTGCTGTAGTTACAGAAGTAGGTCTCTATACTTTCTGCTAAACTCAGGATTGTTGAAGACTGAGGAGTTACTCCATGATGCTATTCATCACTGAGAGAGTTCTAGCAAATAAGATACCAGAGAGAAATTTAATTGAAGTGCATGAAAATACCATCCTTGGGGTATAAGGAGGGATTTTCCCTTTCAGATTCCATAACTCACAGAGCATCTATGTACTACTCTGGAGCATTATCCTTCTCTTAAACCCCTTTTTTAAATGGAGATAATATTTTTGCCCAGAGAGCTCAGAATAACTTTTCTCCATTAACACAGCATCTAATATTCCCCTAATCCCTCCCACAAAAGCAAACTACACACAAGCCCCAGTCAATTGGGTTATTAGGGGCTTAGAGGAGAGAAACCAGACAATTTATATCTGTGAGAAGGATTCATGGCCAGGGTTACAGAATTTACTTAGCAGAAGGTATTTTTCCATGTTTGGCAGAGAAGATTCCTGCCACAAGGCAAAAAAATTGCATGAACTCTGCCAGCACACACCTGCTAGAAATTGTTTATAATGGGTAAAGCACACTTAGTAGCTTTACTAGCAACGTTTTACTAATAGCTTTGGTTCACTAAGTGCATATTTTTTGCTAAGGGCCTTTTGCCAGTTTACAAGTGTTTGAAGACTTCCATGCTAGTAGATTTTTACATTGACAAGCTTTTAGTATCAACCTGGTTTAAGATGTCTTTCAGAAATCCTGGCTGCTAACTGAAGCTCATATGTAATAAAAGGCCAAGGTTAAAGCAGAGTCTCAGAGGCTAATGGGATAGAGCCAGCCATGAATAATTGAGGGTGTCTTCTCCATTTATGGCATTGAGTGATAGCATTTGTGGGAATCCCAGGGTCCTTTGGCTTTTCAGCAGTGAGCCCCTGTGGCTGCCTGTTCCTCACTCTCCTCAACAATGTCACTGAGTCTGATACCACCACTTGCAGTCTCTCCTTTGGCAGCCAGAAGGCTTTTTTGAAGTCTACCACATTCAGCCTAAGTCCTCAACAAAGCTGGCAGGGACCAGCCACACCACCACACATGGGAGAATTATAGAGAAAAGAACAGCTGCCACATGTTAAATTTGAGTATGTGCCACACAGAAAACAAGATGCATTGTGACCTATAGACTTACCCATAGCCACTCTAACTAATGCAATTCCTCTTCCCTCTCCAGAAGAAAAAACACCTCACGGAAAGAACTACAGCAGCTCTTGAGTGCTTCATGATCACACAGAACAAGAAACGTCACCAGTTCATTACTAGGGGCCTTGCTTCAGGCCACAGGGCGGTCACAATTCTGTTCTTACAATATTAATTATTGGCCTGGGACAGCTACAGAGCAGTTTATTGGCCATGCACAAAATGCTTCCATGTGCTGAGCTTCTGCAGAGGCTGGCGCTGTGGGCTTTGCTAGATAAACACTGCAGCTCCCAAGAAATCTGAGTGCTAGGCTGATTTCTAGTTCCAGCAGCAAAACTTCACCTCTAGAGAGGAACTGGGAGCCTGGCCCAAGGAGCAGCCGCAGCAGATTTCTTAATCTCTGAAAAGTCTGAGGACTTCCTTCCTGGAATCTTTTTAGATCAAATTTATAAATATTCAATGCCCTCTCATTGCCCACAGGCTGACAACTCAAAGGAACTGAGGATGGAGTGAAACAGGATAATTTGGTGACAAGAAGCATCATGGGAATTTCCTCACGCTGAACTTCCAGAGCTAGGTAGAGCAGAAACACAAGGAAATACAACTCTCACAGTAGTAGAAGACATGCAACAAAATATAACTGTGGGCTTCTTCAAGAGATTGAAGGGAAAATTATCCCTAAAAATGCCAAGCATGTAGCACAAATTGTTTATGAGGAGAATACACTTGTAATTACAAACTAATTTAGCTACCCTGCTGCCAGGAGTAACTGGGAACAGAAGGGAGTGATCAGTGTCATCTTCTCATTCCTCTGGGACCAGTTCGGCTGGGCTTTCTTGGCGGAACACCTCCCTCCAGTGGCCAAAGGCAAGTGGTTTCCACAGAGCTCGGGCAGTTGGGGACCCAGGCTGGGGACAAGCAATTGTCCTCAACTCCCCTACTTTCTCCTTCCAGCTCCACAACAGGCTGGATGGAAACCAGCAGCGCCCTTCCCCACCTAGGAGCCATCTAGTCAGGGTTGGCAGTTTTGCCAGGAAGTGTGTAGCCCTCTAATCGTGAGACTCTGGGAAAGCACTACCACCTGATTAAAGCAGGGTGCTCTGCAAAACCAACCAGAAAAGGGAGACCCCATATGACCAAGAACCAAGCTCTCCTCAAGAACAGCCCAGGACAGCCTACAGGAACAAGTCGTATTTACAGGTAAGCCAGATCATTGCACCTCACCGTGGCTCCAGGATCCATTTAAGCCCCTCTTGCTTGGCACTCATCTGGTCGGGATTCCTGAAATCTTGACTTAAGACCACCAGTGTTTGCTGGTAGCACCAGAAGTACCTTCTCTGAAAACTTCATTCTATTTTCCCAAACATGTTTGAGGACTTAGGCCATGCTTATTACTTCCTAAAGCAACAGCTGTAAAATTCATTAGCACACTACCTTAGGTTCTTCTAAGCCATTTCAAATGTCCAGATGCACTAATATGGTGCAGGATCTGAAGGAATTTTGAGATCTAGATCATATTCACTTCTCAGCTGCTTAGCAGAGAAAAGCAAGATTTATATATTTGGTATATCTATTTCTGAAGAGCTTTCAGTCAAGGCCAGCATGTGGTGACATAAACTACAAAAAATGTCTATCGAGCTTTCTTCCTTCTAACAGTGGCAGGGCAGGGGCTGAGGAATCCCACTGAAGGTGAGTAGGAAAAAATCACATAGCTAAGCTTGCAAGAGCTGTATGTGCTGTGAGCATTGCAGCAAGCTTGTATTTTATCAGAATTAGCCCCAAGGCTTATGACTTCAAATTGTGCAGATTTGAAGCAACATCTTCAAATGCTTAAGAGATAGCAGGTAATTCAAGGAATTCACTCAGTCAGCTCAGCCTAGGACAAACATACTTCATAAAACAAGACAAAGTTTACTTTAGAATACAACCCAGAAGAATTGTCACCTCCCAGCTGGACAGGCTCTTTATAGTCCACATAGATCTCACACATGCACCTCAGACCTTTTGATACTTGGAACAAACAAGATGCCAGTGATCTGCATGTAAAGCAGAAAGGGGTAGAGAGGAAGCAAGGGGAAAACACTTCAACGCACAAGTCATAGGCAGAGATAAATATTTTTTAGCAAAGTCTTTATTACAGAAATATTCACCCTCTAGACTTTTATATCTGTACATGCATTTCTTCCAGTAGGAAGATGTTGCTAAAAACAGACAAAAACAAAAAAGGAAATCCAGGATGGGCTCCTTTTTACTTGCTGCTCAGCATTGGCATCTGTAACTGAACAAGAATCTTACAAATAAGAACACATTAGAGAATAGACTTTGTGTTACAAAAGCTAGCAAGCTTTACTGCTAAGGGTGCCTTCTGCTATAGCAAAGGTCAGCTTGAAGGATCTGTGCAGGAAGGGGCAGATATCTCAAAATTGCAAAGCCTTATCAGACCTCTGTAAAAACCAGTCACCCAGTCACTCTTCCCAGCCATTGCTCTGTCCAAAGATGAGGACAGCACAGGGACCACTGCTGGGGCACTGATCCCCTGCACCAGCATTTCTTCCCAGAAGGAGAACCAAGTAGTTAGTGAAACCATCCCTTGGAACTGCTACTAGGGTCATTACTACCTGTCCCACCCCTGACAGGAGACAGCCCTGGAACCACCTCTGTAAGGCAAAGGCTCTCTCACCTTATAATAGGTCTCTGGCAAGGACCATCCACTTATCCACCATACAGCTTCCTGGTGTTATGGTCATTGTACCATGTGGAACAGCAGGAAACCTGCTGTGCCCAAGACACTGCTAAAAGTGAGGATTTGCACCCAGCTCTCATGTAAGGAGCTGGGGCAGCGTTTCATGTGCATTTCCTACTACCTTCTGGTCTATACCACTCCTTGCTGCTGGCCACTTGCTCAACTGAGCAAACAGTGCAGTCATTAGCACAGAAACCTGCAGCCTGCACAACTGCAGAACCTGCTACTTATCTGCTGCAGTGCTGGCACTTGAGGCAGAACTCAGGATGCAGCCATGGCTCCAGATCACAGTGGAGTCAGAAGAATGGACAACTGAAATAAAAGCAACTTATCTTTGTATCCCAGCTACAGAACCTATACTGGGCACTGATAGCAGTGATATTCCCAATATGCAGCATCAGCGATCCAGTCAGATCCCTCCATACTCATATCTAAATCCACAGCTAACAAATTTTATGTTCACAAAGGAGCAGGGGGAAAATCAAATTAATTGTAACCTCTATAGAGTTGGCAACCCAAGAATGCAAACAGCAGAGCCAGCCTGGGGCTGAGTCCACAGTATGCAGCGGTAACTCTCTGAAGTAACCTCCAAGCTGACAGGAGCCAGCAAAGCAGAGCTAGGGGGACAGGAAAAGATAAAGAGGCAAATGGGAGAAATATGTAAGTGTCAAATCCAAAACCCAAGGGATCCATTCCAGAAGTAGCTGAGCACCACCACCACAATCTGCCAGGTCACACTAGGAATAAATAGGTAGGCTTGGCTCCCTCCCGGTGGCTTCTCATCACTCTCAAAGAGAAGAGCTCCACGGAAGGCAAGGCATAGCTGACTCCAGAAACAGGAGAAGCGAGTGTGACAGTAGCACACTGTATTTCAGATGAGAACCTGGGCTGGAAGGTGCATAGTAGGAGCTGAATCAGGTTAACTGCAAGGGATGAGAAGGCCTATAAAGCATGACTAGTTACCACCACAAGTCAGTGAAGCAAGTGAAGCTACAAAAGCACTGGAATCTCAATAGAATTCCTGGCTCATGAGACTTCAGGGGGGAGGCGAAAAGATATGCAGGAGAAAAGCAAGAGGGAGAAAAGTTATTGTATGTTAG
Source organism: Regulus satrapa (assembly GCA_013396955.1). Taxonomy (NCBI): domain Eukaryota; kingdom Metazoa; phylum Chordata; class Aves; order Passeriformes; family Regulidae; genus Regulus; species Regulus satrapa. The sequence continues at coordinate 278,956 of VWZN01020015.1, read as the reverse complement.
GCCCAGTGGATTGTAGAATGAAGATATGAATAGTATTGCTTAACATGGAGCAGGCAGCAAAAGCATTGTCCCCTCAGGTTAATCGGTGTCTCACATGACACGAGACAGTTTAAGTTCTGCTTCTTGAAGTAGAAATAATCCAGAGACAGGATGCAGGTGGCCCCAGGGCCCTATTGCCAGAAGATCAGGCTGTGTTGCAGCTCTAACAGTTCTTAGCAGAGTGGTATCAGAAATGGGATGTCACAGGAATAATGGTCAGTGGTTGGACAGTCTGGGTATGAGGCAGGAATGTTCTGTTTGCTCCTTTCTCTGTGGTGCTGTAGCTCTGGAATCAGCCAACTCAAGACTTGGGCACTTTGGTGTAGTCTTCGTTGTGTATGTTCTTGCAAAGTGAAATGGACAGTATCATCCCCAGCAGCTGGAATAAGTATGAAGAATGGGATCAAAATCAGCAACCAGAGAGATAAGGTGGGAAGAACAGGTGATATAGGGGAGCAGAATATAGTGAACACCTTTTAATGACACCATACAGGGGGACAGAGTTAGTCCCCAGTGCAAGGCAATTGCAATAATTGAAATGACAAAAAATTTGGCTTCATAAAGATATTATTTCATCTGGAAACTACATTATGGGCTTTTCAAGGCAAAAAGTAGGATTTCACTGAAGTGGAACTTTGCTGGCCTCAGTATTCTGGTTACAGAATTGCCAAAAGTCAGATACAGCAGGCAGAACCACAAGTAGACAAGGCTTTGTTCGATTTTTAATCCAATCAACAAAAGCCTCAGTTCAAAGGTCCAGGCAGACACAACCAAGAGCTAGAAGTGCACTGCCATTAAACCAGGTATCTATTACTTGAGGAAACAGCTTTGCTTTTAAAAAAAGTCTCCATAATAAGACAGTATAGGTTCATGTCAGAAAATTACTTACCTCTATAACAGCAACACCAGTGCAAACCCCAAGAATGATACCAAGGTTGTCCTTCAGCCACTCCTCTACACCATCCATGCATCCCTATGGAGAAAACATGGCCACAAAGAAAAGAAGCATGAATCTAAAAATCTCAAAACTGAAAATCCAAAACATATCTTTGTGTGCAAGAATCATCCCAGTTACATGCTATATACCATGTTTCACGGAAGCTTTTGCAGAAAAGGGCAGGATCCCTGTTACCCTGTCCCCTCTCACCCCAAATTCCACAGGTACTTCAATAAATGAGGATGTGAAAGTGCTCTAAATTTTCAGGAGAACAAAGACAAGGCAGCTTCAGTGGAAACTTCACAGGGCCCAGACATGCCCACTCACCTGCTCATGAACAGGCCAGTCAGCATATGTTGCAGTCCCATTGACAGGGTCTTCCAGATTACAGAAACCTCTTCCTTCCACTAAGTCTTTAGATCTATTGGAGCAGGAGCACGGATACTCAGTATTGCTTTTGTTCCTAAGAATCTCATTATTTTCCCATTCCTTTGCTCCAGTCCAGCCACAGCAGGCGATCTAATAATGGGAGAGAGATCATTACAATCATACGCTTTGCACTGGCAAGATGAAAATAAGCAGGTAGAAGTACTCAGGGGCTCTCTGTGCAACACCAGCGGTCAGGCCACACAATTTGCATGAATTAGCTGCACTAAACACCACCCTAGTTACTTATGTATAGAGCTGCTAGGAAGACAGGGACATTATTTCCTGCTAAAGAGCCACTCTGCTAGCAAGACAAGAGTTAAAGGGTGCTGGGGAGAGCAGCAGCCACCGCACGGTGGCGTCCCCATGCCGCCAAGCCCCAGCACACACCACTGCGTGCCAGCACCCGCCTGGGTGCAGTGCGGACCAGCTGGAGCACGGGACAGGGAAAACTTTCCATCCATAGGAAACATTTACATTCCTACACAGCCACGTGGATAAACCCATATTTGCTGAAGGGAAAAGCACATCGGGAAGTCGAGCAAGGAGTAAGATCCTAAGCATGGATCCCAGTGCTTGCCCAGCGGAACAGATTAGAAAGGCTGCCTATGTTGAGGCAGCAGTTTAGGGAAAATCCTTCTCTGCTCAGGAAAAGTAATGTTTCTGCTACAACAGACAGAAGATATAAACAGCTGAACATCCACATCAGGACAAGCATTTGGTTTCCAAAAGAGTGCTGTGAAAACACAGCCTCCAGAAGGAACTATATCTCCCTCACAAGAGGTTTGGACTTTAACTCCCAAAAGTCATTTACAGAACCCCACCCTCTTTCAAATGCTAACTACAGTCTGTGAGACTTAGTGTCCTAACATTAGACTACTCCATCTCTGCAGAACATTTTTCTTCTGTTCCTGCATAAAAGAAGGGCTCATGCAGTAGCCTCTCTCCCCAGTAGAATCGGGCTTCTCTTGCGTTCACTACCAAGGAGTTCCTACTACAGTGACAAAACACAAACAAGTCATTCTCCCAGGAGGAGAAATACTGCACGTCAGTGTTTTGCAGACCAACGAACAGACAGAAGACAAATGCTGTTACTTGTACTTACTACACATCAGCCCCATGCTGGGCATGTATTTAACCACAACAGCCGGCCAGCTCTCAAGCTTGTGGTTTGGCAGTAAGCAGATGTCATGACTCCAGTGTGCTTGAGTACTCTCTAGCTGCCCAAGTGCTGACCCTGATGCTAAAACAGAAACCATGGGCAGCTGGATGGCTCTCAAGAACGCTGATTCTAGCAGAGGAACCATCACAATAAGGAAGCAACGTGCACCAAGTAGTAAAGCAGGTGGTGCTGCTGACTTGCCTGGCAATAAACTAGGGACTTTTTTGCTAGAAAAGTCACGTGCAAAATGTTTTTCACACATGTTAGTATTCAGGTCTGCAAGCCCACCAGACAAAGAGAAGTGTTGGAGTGCCATTTGATAGGCTGGATACATTAGGCCATGCAGCCAACACTAGCTAATTCTAACACCCAGCATGCAGGAATGGTTCAGGGTCTGACATGGAAGCAGCAAACAATCCCATTTTTCTAGTCTGCAGGCACCAAACCTCACAGGCCACTTTGCAATCAGCCAGATCAATGTGCAACAGCTTTCTCTGTCCTCAGCCTAGCTTTAAGGGTCATTGTCTGAACTGACAAATAGCATCATCTACCTCTTGTTGCCCCCCATGACTCACCTGTGTCTGCACATAGTCCCACGCATCTTGCATGTTCTTCTTATTTTCATCTGAAGGGTCATAACTTTCAATCAGCTGTACAACTATGTCAGACATCTCAACTTTCAACTGGCATGAAAAAAGAAGCAGGAGAGTTAGATGATCAATTTTTGTAGCCTTTTCTTTGGTGTTTCAGATACAAATATAAAGCTACAGTCACTCATAAAAGCTGACTGCAAACAACAAGCAGAAATAAGGACAGCAGCTTTGCTGCTGCAACAGCCAAAGCACCACCAAGTCCTTGTCTGGAAACAGGGAAAGCCTACAGACCTGATGAGCAGTAAGGAAACAGATCTGCAATGGTTATCCTGGCTAAGACACAGGCTGAACAACTAACTGCCTGCCCCAGACAAGACAGATGTGCAAGGTAAGTGCAAGTGGAAGGACAACATCCCCTAAAGGACTCAGAGGTTTCGTGTTTCTAAATTAGGAGTGCAGGTGAGACCCCGGTCTAGAATCTCTGCCACTGCAGTTCATCTCCACTGCTCAGGGAAGGTGTGAGCCACTGCTCAAGAATGCAGATAGGTTTTCTGATATACAGCTGATGTCAACTTGTTCATTAACAGTCTTACCACAAAGTTCAGGTGTATCAAATCATCCCTTCACTACCAGTTCTTTTCCAAAGGCATTTACCACCTTTCAGTTTGATGAGAGGTGCAAGCTACCACCTGGCAGACTCCTTCACCTTCTTCCTCACACCTCCTTCTGAAGGTCTTCTTAAGTAGCCTGTACACAAGGATTGCTAAGGACAGACCCAGATTCACAAGAGGTTGGAGAAAAGTGCCATTAGACTGTCCAAGGGATAGGATAAAGTTACATCAGCCTAAGCACTAGGATGCTTCCATGCAACATATTACATTTTTGACTGTGCTGCTACAGCATATTTCAAATCAGTGGAAATGGGTTCTCTTTTCTTTTACTCTCAAGCATTTTCAATGACCATGGCAAACACCAGGACACTCAGCAAGAGGAAGCCCTGCCTATGTTGAGAGAAGCTTCTCTACATCAACAGCTCTTCTTCCTAGGAAAACTGCAGCTCAGTTCACTGGGATCAGCTCTGTCAGGCCAGACAGATGGGAGCTGCATGATCTTTCTTCTCATGATGTCTATCTCTTCCCCTTTTAATTACTTCACTTCCCCTTTTCCTTCCCTTCAAATCAAGGCAGCCTGACCTGGTTCTCACTAATGAGATTGGCCTAGGCTGCTGCCATAAGCCTTATCAGTTACTGAACCTCCAGTTCCCACCCTGACCCCTCCTGCACACTGCTGCTCCATATGCAGAGGGAAGCAAGGAGAGATGAGTTGGTTTTCCTACCCATCTAGCCCCTTAGCTACTGGGTCAGATGGAGCCTAGTATCACTTCTGCAACAATCCCAGGACCCCACCACAAGCAGACAGGACTTGAACCTGGCATCCCGAGTCACAGCTGCATGTCTGCTCGGCCCTTACTCTTAGAAAGCAACAGGCAAGAAGTCTTGCAAACAGCTCTTGTTTCAAAAACAGAGGCATTTCAAATTAAAGAAAAAAAATACACATTCTTGATTCCTAGTTATTTCAGCAAGCAATCTGAGAGAGGGGGAATATTACAGAAAAAATGGCACAGGTCTGGAGCCACACAAGGCAGCCTGCTTGTGGGTTTAACCCACAGCAGCCCAAATGGAAAACAGAGGCACCTGCAACTGTTCACCCTAAAGCACCTCTCAGAGGAAAACTGAAAGAGCAACAAGCTAGAGAGGCACATGGGACACACAGGCTTTCAACATCCTAACCATCTTCACCCATTTAAAGCTATCAGGACTTAGCAGGGTGTGAGACATGAAAGCTTTGGGAAATGGCTACCCTTGCTTTCAGGGCTTCTTGCTCCTTCCCAGTTCTAGCAAGCCCACTGCCAGAAGGCAGAATCCCACCATCTCAAAGTAGGGGCACTTGGATCCTGGGCACTGAAGCCACAGCTCACTGCCAGAAAGGCTGTCAGTCTCCCCATCACACAGTGGCTACTGAAGAGGGAGCTGGGGAAAGCTGAATGCCAGAGGCAAGAGTAGATCTTTGATCACACAATGGATGGTGCAGGCTTCTTCCCCTATCAGACACTGTCAGTCATCTATCCTCTCCCTGTCAGATGCAAGCTAGAGCCTTCCCTCAGCATTTATTACCATCTAGCCTGCACACAAAAGCAAGCTCAAAAAACCAGGAGGGAGCTCTCCTCTGCCTTGTCACTTCAGATTCTGAAACTAAAGCATAGTCCATAGCCCCAGACAAGTCTCTGCATGCAATCACCCAAGCCTGTTTGCTGCAAACAATAGCCAGCAAGTAGGGCTATTCCCAAAACAACACCATTCTCCTTTACTTAAGGCACTTAGAGCCAAGCTGCACAGAACTGTGTGAACTAGGCCAAGAGAGAACTTGCCCAGGCTCTCACATGTTCAGGGGCTTGTGATCCACTAGTTGTAGATGAAAAGCAACATCAGTTCACAAAGCAGAATAACACTTGCAGCATTTGTGATATTAATATTTCGTTGTCCATAAAAAAACCTCACCCCACAGTTTCAGTCACCAGCAAATGCAGGGAAACAAATGTTGTTGCATCACCATCCTCCCAGAAGTACTGGGAAATTCCAGTCTGAAGGGGCATTCCTCTAACAATGCCCATGGGAAAGGCAAAGCAGCAGCCTTCCTGTCAGAGGCTCAGCCTTTTACAGTTACACTAACATTATTTCAGTATACTTTCATTTGTCAGTGTGGGGGAGGATTTTGACACCAAAAAGGAACAGATATGCCAACAATAACTTCAAGTGAATCCACAGAAATAAATACTTTGGTTCCAAGCGGAGTGAGTATACCTTGCTACATTCTGGATCCAAAATCCTTTCCTTCACTCTTGTTATTTCTTGTTTTATATCTAACCAAGTTCCTGAAGTCAGAAAGAAATAAACACAAAGAACGCAACAGATATCTAGGGACTGGCTGCTGAGCAGTTTTAGTGTGCCTCACTGTGCTCCAAGCTGCTCTGGGATGACGTACAGGCAGCGAAGCAGAGCGACTTGCACAGCAAGCACTGAAGCGCAGCCCCAAACCACTGTGCTGGAGGTTTCAGCCAAGACCTTCCTCAAACAGTTTTTCTTAGTGCTCTAGGCAGGTACTTGGGAGGATCCTTGAAAAGGAATGGCTCTAGAAGAGCTTTACCATTAATTTAAGGGACTGAACAAGAGCATCTGTTCAAAGCCCAGCTTCCCTGACCCTTCTCCCAGATCTGTAAAAGAGATGACCTCAGTCACACTGGCTCCAACAGCTGTGCAAAACTTTTAAACTCTCCCTGGTCTGATGATGTTTAAATGAAGGGATTCAGCTTAGAAGCTGGGATTTTCTAGAGGTGATTGGCAACTGAAGGATAAATGCCAACAGAAGTACACAATTTCTTGGTCTGAAGTCACATTTCCCCATCACAGGGGAATGCCCATCTCCACACTTCCATATCTGCATTAGTCAGAGCTGGTTGTTGAGAATCATCTTTACACACCAGTTTTAGTCACTGTTGTAATTTCTCCTTCAGCTTCTGCCAGCCCAGAGAGCAAGCTACAGTCACGCCACCTTTGGCAAGGAACCCAGCCAACAGCTGCTCACAGTCATCACCATACAAAGCTCACATTGGTAATTCTGGTGGCAGGCACCTTTCCTCTGTCCCCAGACTTCTTCATTAGACTCCATCCATAACTTCCTCAACTGCTCTGCTTTCTGCAACCATCTAGCTAAAGAGTTGCCTTAGGAGAGGCAAGCACAGCCATACAGTGGTATATACAGTTATGCAGCAAAGGACAGGGTCACCCACAACTTGTACCAGAATCCAGTAGTGACCCCACAGCTGTAACTTATTCCCACTGCACAAATGTGGCTCCCAGTTTAGCTGTCAAGTAGCTGAAGGCCTGATCAGGCACTGCCTTGGCCAGGGAATCTATTGCCATGATGGACTGTTGCATTGCACTTAGCTCAAAAATTACTCCCTTTTGCACTAAGAATCATATTGGAGCTCTACAAGCACAGACTGTGAAACTGCCTTCCTGACAAAGGGTCCGCTTCAAAATGTTAAACCACTTGGCTTTAAACTCCAGCTGTAGAACAGGAACCATCAGATATTTGGGTTTGCTTCTGGAGAAAGAGGACAGCTCTTCCAAGAAGAGTTCTACACACAGATGCAGGAAGGCTGAAAGGACAGAACAAGATGGCACAAGGAGGAAGACCAGTCAGAAAAGCACTCAGGCTAGTAACTCCTCAAGTCACCAATGATAGCAACATGGTAGTAACCACTGCTACTACATGCACAAATAGTTGTCTACAGCAGGATCAAGAGGAGGTGTCATCTAAAGGATGTTAGGACTGTTTTTTCTTCACTGCTCCCACTACCCATAAATAAAGCCTGCATACCAAATAAAGCTTCATAATCTTTGAGAAAGCAGCACAACTGAGTCGGGTACAGAAAAATCAAACAGCAAAGCTATTGAGCTGGAGTAGAGAAAAGGAGAATCCAGTTATGCCTGCTAACAGTGTAGCCCAGTTTGGAACAAAGACTTTGTAGATATCATCCTTATCCCAAGCCAAGACCAAGGAAAAGATGCACAGTAATAAAGACTTACCTTTTCTTTCTGGAAGTAGATGACGAGTGCAGCAGCAATCTGAGCTAAGAGGATTATCATCAGGCAGGTGAAGTACTGGAAACAAAAAGTAATAGGTCATCACTGTCAGTCTTTAGAAAGATCTGTTCATAAAACTTAATAAAATCTCATATATAACAGAAATCATGACATGAGCTGATGTCTTTTTGCCTGCAGACAACTGCTATCAACAATGCTTTCCAAGGAAAAAGCTGGGACCAACATCAGACCAGTGCACTTCAGCAGCTCTCCTATTAGGCCAACAGAAAGACTTCAGGAAGAAAGGGGTTTACAAGCACTCTCTGCGTGTGTCATCTCAACTGGGAGTCTCTCTCCTACATCCAACTACATTCCCAGACCATTCTGGCCTCAAACAATCATTTGGACTCTATCTACCCCAAGCCTCAACAGAAAAAAAAAGTCAATTCTACAAACCTGACTTTTAATGTGTTGTTCTTTTTTTTAATCAATTACCTTTTTAAAAAATGTTGTTTAATTTGTTCGAGGATCTAAATTTAAGACTCACCAGCAAACCTGCTGAGGTTACTTTTAAATGGTGGAATCTACTATTGCTAGACAAGGAGATGTTCCTAATACCAGGACACACAATGTGTGCATTGTTTGGTTTCTAATACATACATGCTCTGGATAAGATAGAGTCAAGTAGAAGGTGGAGGAATATGAAGCTGGTATCATCTCACCCATCACAGACAGAGAGCTTCCTATAGATGAACGGTTTGAAGAGAGGTCTTGACATAGAGGACATTCCTAGTTGTGTCTCCCTCAACTCTAGCACTTTTCACAGATGTGACACAACTGGACACTGTCACTCTTCCTCTTTTCTTTCATGGCCCTTGGAACTTGCTCTTCCACCCCTGGGAGCACAGTACTAACTGGGATGTCAGGGTGAGTGGGACAGGGTACACGTCTCAGCTAGCAGTCCTCAACCCACTGTGTGCAGAAAACGTCAGTGGCATCCTCTCTCATTCACAGCCCTGAGCTCATTATCAGTAATGTCTGAGGTGTCTGCTAACTGCTGGCGAATTTAATGTGTGCAAATTAAGAACTAGATCTAAGCTCACCTAGCAGAAATAACATCACCAGGAGACCAAAGCCCCATCTACAATCCAACAGATATCTTGCAGGAGAGATATTAAAGCTTGGCTCTAAAACAGGCATCTAAACTGGCTCTCACCAGACCCAAGAGACATCGGATTTCATTGACGGCTCCAAGACAGCCAAGGAACCCCATCAGCATGGTGAGCGCCCCAACACCAATGAGGATGTATGCACCAATCTTCAGAGAGGGAGATGACATCTCTGTAGGAGCCAGGAGAGGGAACAACATTAGCTACTGACAAAAAAATCTGTCATCACCATTTATAGAACTGTCTCCACATCTACTGATAACTGTCTTTGTCTCCTCCAAAGAGACAGCAGAGATGTGTGCCAAACACGGTGACAGATAGATAGATGCTTCTGGTTGTCTTTTGATGAGGGTAGACACAAAAGCCATCCTGCAGGTCTCCAGAGTCTGGAAGACTCAAGGTCATTCCAAACAAATGAACCTTGTTTGGAGAAAGTTATCTCCCTACTGGAATTTTATTCCCTCACGAATGTGACTTACTTCAAGTAACAGTAATAAAAGATGATTTGTTCCATAACTATTGTCTATTTGCTTCAATTCTCTTCACTCTCTTCAGGGAAGCTTTCTTCCAAGTCCTAAACCCCCTTTTTGGATAGCCTTTTCACTGTAATGCACTATTTCTTGTTGTAGGCAGTCTGTTTTCACTTATCCACTTACAGCCAGCACTGGGACAAACTAACCCTGTGGAGTGAAACAAGCAACAAGCTACAGCTAGTGTTGAGCACAGATGATGTGACAGGTTACTTAGCAAGTCTGGGTTGAATGGCTTGTGGCCAGGCACTTACCACAGGCTGTTGCAGCACCTGTGCACAACACCTTGCAAACAGATGCTATTCCAGGATCAAAACAGATATAATACCCAAATCAGCTATTTTACAAATCCTCTTAGATGTCTGTCCCCCTGCTATTGTTTTTAATGCCTGCACATTTGAATGCTCAACAGTTTTCCACCAAGTTTAGGTCAGATTATTTCAGACATGCTGGTGATGCCGGCCCTCTCCCCTCAGCATTTAGTATTGCAAGCAACAGAAGAAAAACTCTTACATTTGAGTTGGTCAGTAGACTATTTCTTGCAGAAAAGGATTGGAGAAAGCAATCATTACAGCACAAACATTGGACATATTCTGTCTAGAAAAAATAACTAGAAACCTTATTTATTATTAAGAGACATTCCTGTATCTGCAAGCTACAGAGTGTAGGGGAATTCTGGATGTCCAGTGATTAATGAAAATAACACTTTTGGAGCTCAGCATTTTGTTTCCTGAACTAAGGAAGTCTCAGGAGGCAAACTTCCTCTGAGCTCCTCCTGAAATATGTTAAAGGAAAATAATCAAGCCCAGACTGATACTCTTCCCCCAAATATATACTTCCCCCTGCTTCTGATACCTGGCACAAGCCACCAGCTTCCAAACTATTTTCCCTAAAACATGCTGAACAGAGTAAAGTTCAGTTATCAAGAAGTGAAGCAGATCCATTTGTCACACAGGTCATTTCAGCCTTGATTAATTTCCAGGCCAGACTCTCCCTTGCTGGACATATGCCACAAACCCCAGGATCCTGCTTCCTCACCAGTCCTGTGACTCTTGCTGTGCAGGTTACGTGCTGATACTGCAAAGCATTTACTGAAGCAGCACCCTTACAGGAGTGGCCTTCACAAACCTACCCTATTCCCTCCCTCAAAATCAACTCGGCTATCATGCAAGTCAGTGCTCAAGTGTCCAGGCTGCAGCACCTCCACAGCGCTGGAAAGCAGTTCTATTCGTCAATAGAATTTGTCCATTTGTATTTTGAATTTGTCAAATTCCTGTTAGAAGAGAGGATAGGGTACTTCCAACTCAGAAGTCCCTTGGAGAGCTGACAGTGTCAGGGGATGGGAGCCACACTTGCAGTTCTCATCTGCAATAGTCTTGTCTTGCAAGAAAAGGCTCTGAGGGCATTCAACTCCTGCTTGTTTGCTGTCACTCCGTGTTTTTCCCTACGCTGGGCAGGCAGCCAAGCAAGTACAACAGGCTTCTTTGGCAGCAGCTGGGGTGCCCTCCCTGATGCCTAGGTTACTAAAGCAGAGGGAAAGAGGGGCAAGGCATGGGAAAGGAAGTGAGGGGGCAGGGAAAGAGCTGATACTGGAAATCTCCAGGAAGGAAACTCTGCTCTGTTAGCAGAGATTCCAAGTAAATGGGACAAAACAGAGCCAAGTTCAGGGACTTCTACCTCCACAAGTGGCTGTAACACCCATCTACCTGAGGGAATCAGCTGCTGATCCAATGGTACTAAGCACATCTTAGACTGTGAGGGGTACAGCAAACAGCCAGGCCGTGATAGGCTTCTTTTAGGCTGAATGTATTGTTTTTGCTCATGCCCCCACTTTATTAAGCAACACCCCTTGCTGTGCTTCTTGACCTTCTAGTACTGCAGTAGCAAGCCAAATGCCACAGCACAAAACCAGAGTAAGGGGCAGTATCTGCATGTGTGGTGTTAGCAGGGCTGTCTTCTCCATCCAACACCTTTCAAACCAGGTCAGAGTGCTCGGCAGGACTTGAGAGACAAAGCCCTTTGCAGGACCAGTGCAGCTGAGAACAGGGCTATGAACTCCATTAGTGTTCATTCCCCACATGCAGGCAGCCCTCCTGCACTGTCTGGGGCTGGTGCCCAACTCAGCAATTCTGGAGGGAGTGACAACAAGTAAACAGAACCACCAATCAGAAAAGTTTGAAGTGTTTCTAGGAAAAAGCTCAAAGGAAGTGAAGCTTGTGAATGACAGAGGCAAGATGTTAATTTGGTGAAAGTCTACTTAGGGTCCTATGAAACCCAGACTCTTCTAAGCCAGCCCAGGTTTTGGTTTTTGCAGAAAGCAGACCCTCTGTTAAGGCTTGTGGCTGACTTTAGGGATAGGAAGCTATGCCCCTTGCACGATACAGAACACATCTGATGTGCACAGTAAGCCTCATCAAGTGTATACAAGAGTACATTTTAGAAAGACTTCACAAACCCACACTCCCCAAATCTGCATCCTGTACTGCTTAGGAACAAACATACCATATCCTTTCAATGTACATGAAGCATCAAGAAAACCAGGTACTTACTTTCTTTGGCATTTAACACATTTAAATTGAAACAAATAATTACAGAAAGAAAGCAGTGGAGGACTCACAAAACTGCATTAAGGCATTGTGGGCCTTTGCACATGATGGTAATAGAAGATCATTGTGAAAACACAGAGCACACAGTGAAAATAGCCCCTGTGTTTAAGACAAAATATTGGTTAGTTGAAGAGGCAGTAGTCTCACTTAGTCTGACCCTGGTGTTTCAATCCACAAGACTAAGTGGAATGCTATGTCTCCAGAGTTGCTCCCTTTCACTGTGTCCCTGAAAACAACCCCATCTTGCTAAACACCATGTTACTGCTCAGATCACAGACCATGCACAAAAGTACTGCAGTTCCTAGACTACACCAAGGTCAAACACAGCCCCAGAATAGAGTCAATTTAGAAAAAGAAGGAAGATGAAGAAACACATCTTACGTAGAACTGCAATGAAACTTGTTTTGTCGGCCAGAATCCATATTCCAAACCCCAGGATCACAGCACCCAGAATCTGAAACAGCAAGAACAAAATATACACAGTTTTGTGTAAGTTATGAGCTTAGATAAATAAGAGGAGGCTGTCAGTATTATCCATACTTCTAGTTTAAAAACAATAATTCCTTTGCTGTTCCCACCCATCTCCCCTACAGTACTCCTCCCAGGGTAAACAGGATTAGCACAACTCCAGGAAGAATGCCTCAGCCAACTGCACAGGAGCCCCAAGATCTGCTTGGCAGTTTTTCACACAGTATTTTAATAGTACATAATGTTGTATAGGAGGACCATTCAAAACAGTCTGAGGAAAAGACACCCTGCTGCTAGAATATTGTTGTCAGAAGCAAAAAGGTAAGTGCATTTCTTCTGTGAAGAACCAAGGAAAGACAAACACGTGATTTTAAATATTTTTTTTTTTTTTAAATAGAGAAACCCATGACTCTCAGGGCCAAGCTGGAAGATAGCTGACAAAGGATTAGATATCTGGCAGCTGGAACCTCTCCAGGCAGGAAATCTTTGGGTTGTCAAGCTCTGCTACAATATTATGGCCTCAAACAACAAAGACAAAAAAACAGCAGCAGGTTCCCTTGAGCAAAGGGCTTCGCCCCTTGCAAAACCAAGCTTAGGCATTTTGGCTTGGCCCCTATTTTATGGTAGAATACCTGAGCCCCAGTAGAGTCAAGAGTTATGAAACTGTGGCCTCTGCCTTGCTCACCACACAGTCTTATGTAGGGCAAGGATTAGTAGAGCAATAGGTCCCTGTGAGGACACAGCTGAATCCAGATGCTGAATTCAGTAGCCAAGAAACATACACATTTTCTCATCTCACTTTGAAAGGTAGGGGGAAACATGTTCTGTTTCAACCTTCACATATCAGCAGGTTTGATAAGAAGCTGAAACCTCTGCTGTTCAGCCAACTAGGACTGGAAAACACTTGTGCAAAGGTTCAAAACAGGCTTTGAAGAAACAAGGAGTGGATAGGAAGCACAAGTGAACTGCAAGTAGCTGTTCTCACATCAGCACGATTTCAAGATAGGATGAAGTGAAATAAACTAAGAGGCTTAAAGAGAGACTGCAATTCTGTGCTTCATTAGATAATGTTTTAATACTTGGGAGACATGGAAAATGCTAAACCATAACCCAAAGCAACCTGGCAGAGAGGGTTGTAGGGACAGGCATTGGCTCCACACTTTGAAAGTTTACACTAGGCTTCAACTGCTCATACAAAGAAGCTTTTCTGAACAAAGATAAAGCCACAGTTTGAAATAAGCTGCTTGCAAGCTTTCCTGTCTTGGCAGAAGGTGCATCATGTAGTTAGCTCTGGGGACAGCATTAGAAAATAATCAAGCAAGTTCCCACCTATGAAGTATACTGACTCAGCTTGAGAAAGCATGTAGCTGTTGTATCCCAGAAAAAAGAATTCCCCTTTGCCTTATGTCCCAACATGCTGCACCCACAATGCTCAGTCTTGCTGATCAAGATAGAAAGGCCCCTTCCTTGAACATGCAACAGCTGGGACACCTAAAAAATTCCTCTCAAACTTGGTAGTATCAAGAACTGTTGAACTGACAATTTAAGGCAGTCTCACATTTAAACTATAGTTTTAATAAACATTTGTCTTAACAAAGATACAAACCGGGCTGTATGTGACATCCCTTTTGGTTCACTGACCCTGAAATGTCACCTAAGTTTTGCTATTGCTGACAAAACACAGAAGAGCTGCTGAGCAGTGTTCCTAGGAAGTTGTTATGAGGTGCTAAGACTATCCAAGGCCTGTTTTCACTCTGATCTTTGCTCCAGTCCACAACTTGTGCATTTGCCAGGAGCTGCTGTGGAAAACACAACAAGGGGAAGGCAGGGAGACAGTAACAACAGGCAGGGAGAAAATACTGTCCCATTAACAAGAGTGTATTTGCTTCCTAGCAGGACAGTATCTCTGCTCAGCATCTTCAGGAGTTTGCATCACATAGCAAGGCTGCTTCTGCCCCTGGCTTGGCTTCAGACCCTCCATAGAAGAAATCACATCTGCTTTCCATGGAGTTTAATTCCACTGCTACACTGCTGTAAACTCCTGAAGTGTGGAACAGATGTCTCCTCTCCTCCTTGGAGAGTGGAGGTCTCACCCCCTTTTTCAGCAAAACGTCCTTCTACACCCAAGCCAGAAGGATGCAGATCTCTCAAGATAGGGTCAGCAGTTTCCTACAGAGAGCTAGTCAAGAGGGGCTTGAAAAAACTAAGCTGTGCTGGAGCTGACTCATCTTGCTGGAAAGAGTAGCTGGGGGTTTCCAGCTTTCCTTCCCCAGCACTGCTTTCCTTCATGCTCAGACTGTGTGATGTAACACCAAACCTGTTGGCACAGGGGCGGACAAAAAGGATCTAAAACTCCAGGCTTTGCCTTTGGTAGCAGCCTTCTGCTGCATTTACTGAAGGGTTAGAAGCAAGACAGACAGTTATATATTCCAAACAAATAGCTTCCAGAGGCTGTTAAACTTGTCATGCAGAGCTGTTTTCCCTTTAAGGAGAAGCATGTGCTGCAGCACGTGTCTGCTAGCCAAGAAGGTAGACGTGTTAAATTCTGATTAGGAAACTAAGATTATACTCCAAGCTTATCTGGTATCTCTTCTAGCAAGCAGGCAGGCAGTCCAAGTAACCTTCTTCCCTTTAACCAAAGCAGGTCAAACCCTTCCCTGAAGTAAAGCTCCAAGACTGAAAAATACCACTAAGTCCCTGAACTACTTCAGCTATAGCAAGTGACCTTCTCAGAGACCTCGAGCTGTAGAGAAGTGCTATTTCAATGACTAACTTCTAAAAAGAGCCACCAGCATGTCTCTAAAGGCTTCAATCATCAGCAAGGCTGAAGAACACACTTTAGCCAGCAAGGGCTGGCCTGCACAGTCACACAGGCTCAGCTCAAAGTCCAGAGCAGACACAGGGCTCTGTCAGCAGCACTGGTGCTCACCTTTGCTCAAGCACTCTCCTCACAAGGCCCAGCAGCTTCAGGAAACCAGCACAAGGCATTCAAAACCTGTCTGTGCTGACAGTTCACAGCAACTCAATACAAGTGGTTTATCTGCTAGATTAATATAGCTCTACCACACTGTACAAGCTCAAGAATCACCAACTACCCTCCCCAATACAGACCTTGAACAACAATAATGGAAACAGGTCTCAGGTCAACTACTTCCTATGAGAGGGAGGGAGTAATGTATGCCACCTTCCTCGACATCTGGCACCTGCAAAAAGCCTACCCTCAGTCAAGATAGAAGCACACTCAAACTCTTCTCTCTAGAGAACTATCAAGCTCAGCCAGAACACAGTGGCTTTGCAGACCTCACTTAGAGCAGTCTGAGGGGAAGACAATGCCTGTGCTGCACAGCAGGGTTAAAGAGCTCATTTAAAGCAGCTTCTCCCTTTAGTCAGCACAGACCTTCTCACAATACATCCAACCCTAAAGTTCTTACTCTCCAGGTCCAGCTCAGTGAATCAGATCAGCTTTCCACAAGAGGGAGGGGGGCTGGGTGCTACACCAGAAGAGCAGGGTGCACACAAGACAAAGAACAGCTACTTCCAATCATTTGCCACCCAGACAGGAGTTCTCAAACCTCTCCAGGACCCAGAGAGGGATTCAGTGTCTGCCATTCTCACAGTCTTGACAAAGGTAGGAAAGTGCAGCAGTAGGAAAGTGTGGTTGTGGGCCAGCCCAACAAAGCAGTTCAACTCTGCCTCCTGAGAGCACATCTATCCCCACAGACTGCCTGCAACCATGCCTGGGCTCAGCAGAGCAGGGAGAGAAAGGCAGCGTGGAATAAAGATGCTGCAATAACCATTGGCAGTATACAGCAGAAACATGACAAAAAACCAAAACAATGTTGTAAGGTACTGCAGTATTTCAGGCTGTCACCTTCCTCCTTTCCTATATGATAGGTTGGCTTTCTTAAAGAGAACTCTCTCTACACAGAGATGAGCTAATGAACTCAGACCGAGTTTGGGCATTAAGGAAAACTAGACAGTGGCCAGATACTGGGCTTCAGGAAGATTATGGCACTGTCTTAATAAACACAAACTCTGCTTCCCAGGGTAGACTGGTTGTTATATGCTGCTTAAAATTTATCACTTCTTCAAGAGAGGAAAGAGACTGGATGCTGATATCTGTGGAGGAGTCCTGCACGAGTAGGAAGACAGGCCTGGGCTCAAATGATTTTTTCCATCTTTAAAGTCGACTAAATCATAATCAGAAAGACCTAGTGACACTTGAAATACCTCTGCTCTCCCTCCCAAGAACCTTCCCCATGGATGCTCTGAGCACCCCTGACTTTGGACCATTAGACTACAGTTAACTTCTCCTAGGATGGAAGTAAACACAGAGAACAAAAAGCAAGCACAATAAGCCAAGGAAAACCAGATCCAGATGTGCCTCAGGTTCATCCTATGTGCTACCAGCACAGTGAAGCCATGCAGGAAGCAGGAGTGAAACTGTGTGCAGAGACAGAGATCAGAAAGCAGTGCTCATCTTATCATGATTCACTTCCCTCCCTTCTCTCCCAGCCTGACCCTTCCTTTTCCTTACACAATGCACAAAGGATAATTATATCAGACAGGCCATTTTCTTGATGACATGTGGAAAGCCAAAACCTTTCATTTCCCCACTACACCATTCCACTGCAAGAAGGCATCACCAACCATCACTGCCCAAGGAGACACACTATGTAGGTACTAGAAAGATGCACGCAAGAATGTGTGTGGCCCTCCCAGACCCAATCTGTTCCAAAACAAGTTCATCTTCTGCTAAGCCTCACACTTGAAAATAACTGCACCCAGCGGGCTGTTTTATTTCCCCAGACAAGCATGTCCCAGTCTACCACACCTCCCAACTGCATTTCAAACAGGAGACTTGGACTAATTCATCTTGTCACAAATCAAAACCAGCCGTAGGGACTCAAAGAAAATTAGAGTTGCTCTTTGAAGCCTAGCTGGCCTATTTAGGAGGGCACTGCCATTACTTGGCAGGTTTTGTAGCTTTGCTGTTCAGGGACAGTTCAGCTGCTGCTCCAGATGTGTCAGAGAAAGTAGTTCCAACTACTCTCCTTCCAGAAAGGACCCATAACTCCTGCTTTCCCTTCCCATTTCAGAAACAGAACTGTGTACACTGGAGGCAGCAGGTGGCTGCAAGGGAGTGGAGCTACTTGGCATACCTGAGACACACACAACAGCTCTGACATCCCCCAGCTTCAGGGGTCCCCTCCCCTCTTTCCAAAATTGTGGCCATTTCATTTAATGAACACACTGGGCCAACATCCAGAAAAAAAAAAAAAATCTTCTAGCTAACTTTGGTCCAGGCCTTCCTTCTTACTCACCAATGCTCAAAATACTTACAAGGAACAGGAGATTGAAAAGGAAGAGGAAGTACTTGGTGACTTTTAGGCAGCCAGACCCCATCTTCTCTCACTTACAGGACCTAAAGGGAAAGCAGACAGACAATGAGTTATGCTACAGACAGGCCCTCTGGGCAGCTTCAGAGCAACACCTTACGCTGTGCAGAGCTCTGGATCATCTGGTGGGCCTCAGAGCACGTGCACAGATAGGACAGAATATCAGAGTTGCCTTTTCAGGACAGTAAAACAGGACACCACACTGCAGTCACTCTGCCAAGGTATCCTGGAGTGTGACATAGAGCTATCAACAGTTACAGAAGAGATTTAATCACAAATACACCATTAATTCCATCACCATTTGTATGGATTTTACAATAGTAGCATCAACCAAAACCAGCTACTACTGCTGGTGAAAAGTGATGCAAGCTACTTCAATCCCCTGACAGCACTTTTAGATGCATGGAGCTTCTGGGGCAACATAAATTATTAAACATAACAGAGACTATTAAGAGGCTGAAGCATCTCTCTTATAAGGACAGGCTGTGAGAGTAAGACCTGTTCATCATAGAGAAGAGATGACTGAGAGGGGACTTTATCAATATCAATCAGTATCTGAAGGGAGGGTGTTAGATGATGAAGCAGGCTCTGCTCAGTGGTGCCAAGCAACAGGACAAGAGGCAACGGGCAGAAACTGATGCACAGGAAGTTCCACATGAACATGAGGAAGAACTTCTTTGCTGTGCATGTGACCACAGACCAGAAGAGACTGCCCAGAGAGGGTGTGGAGTCTCCCTCGCTGGAGATATTCAAGAACCATCTGGATGCAATCCTGTGTCATATGCTCTTGGATGACCCTACTTGAACAGGGAGGCTGGATCAGATGACCACTGTGGTCCCTGCCAACCTGACCCATTCTGTGGTTCTGTCTGCTTCTTCCTATCTCAGACTCAGTTGTTTCCTACATAAACAACTGAGAACTTTTAAGTTCCTTAAAATTTGCTCTACCTAGCTCCTTGCTCCAAACACACCGTACTACTTTAAGAATCACCAGCCAGAGGAAGAGCAATACCAGGCTGGGGTCACCAGCTTGGCCTGGGAAGAAACAGCCCCAAGAGAGTGTGAGGTCAGTGAGGTTCTCTGCTGTCAGCCTGGGTGTACCAAGGATCACCAGAGCCCAGTCCGTTCTTTTGTTTCAATCAAAGGCTTTTGCTTAATCCTATTAAATATTTAGGTTAACTCTGGAGCTAAACTGGTATGTGGGCCTTGTTATAACTAGCTAGCCTTCCCATCAAGCATTTCCATCACCCTCAAACTACCAGGAGAGAGCACAAGTCTCAACTCTGTGGCTCAAGTTGCTGCTCTAACTTCAAGGAACGCCATGGCTACAGACTGTACTAAATCCATCACTGCAGAGCACCTAGCAAGATGTTATTGCGATTGGAAGCAGCAGAGATGTAAAATGGCAGCCAGCTGTGCTACAGACTGATCTTAAATCTCATCTGTTTAGCAGTCATTGCACCTAAGGAGCTCTTAATGCACCGCCAGCTTAGCAACATTTCAGTTTTTCTTTAGTTAACTCCTCAGGTTACAGGCCATAAAGCCAGTTGCACCCAAATTTAGGTCCTCAAATGAGCCATGGAAAAGCCCTGTAATATTTTCTGGTCAATATGTACACCAAATATCAAACACATAGCATTCGGTGCAGCCATCACCATGAGTAGGTTCTGTTCCAGCACAGATGCACTATACAATAGCTGCATCACTATCAACCTAGGAAAAGTGAATGAAGGCTCTCTGTTAGCAGAATTCCTCCTTTCCTCCGTAGGAGAAACATTCTCTCAGGCCACTAGTCCTGGAAGGTACCAACACCTACGGCTGCCCTTGGAGAGCGTAACTAAGATGTAAATTTTCCCATCCAGCTGGCTTGCTTCCTGGCTTCACCACGAACACCTCTCCTCTTAATAGGCTCACAAACTGGAGCCTGGCAGTCTAACCAGAATGTGAAGGCAGCCAGATCCCTAGGCAATGATGAATTTCTGTTGTGGGAGTTACAAATGTTTTTCCCCTTCTTTAACCTAGCCAAGAACTAAACTAGATAACAACTTCCTGCACAATGCACTGGACTTCTTACCTTAAGACATCTGATCCCAGGTTCAATCCTCCTCATTTTCAAACTGGAGAGACAAGTCCCAGCATTTGCTGACTCGCTTCCTAGCACTAAAAGCCATATGCTGCCTATTTAAACTCTGCCCACATTGTTTTGATTTGTCAGGAAAACAGATTTGCAAAGCTGTTAGGATCTTTATATGAGTTATTTTAGTTAATTAAGCAGCAAAACAAGTTTACTGTGGAAGAAGATATGCGTGAGGTAACAAGAGCAAAATACTGCTTTCAGGGTTCTTCTACTCCTAGCTATTTGTTAAAAACATACCATCTTCAATGTTTATTAAAAAAACCCAAAACAAACAACAAACCCCAACTGTGCATTACAGCATTGTGCACCATTCTCATCTTGCCACAGGGCAATGTCTCTCTTTCATAGCTCCTAGCCATAAAGTAATTCAAAATACAGTTTTCATGTCAGAAGAGAAAAAGGGTCTTAAGGTTTTATTTTGAGATTTTAAGATATTGTAGAGCTTCACTGAAATATTAGAGATTTCCCAATTTTCCATTCTTTGTAAATTAATTTACTTTTAGCCACTACATCAATGAAATTCCTCAAAACTCCATCTTCTGAAATTTCAGAGTCATAAGATTAGCAACACTGTCATATAGTAGAAGCAGAAGCTCATCAAAATTTGAGATAGGTCAGGTTTGGAAGCAGAAGAGCTTGGAGTTATCACAACCAGGCATATCCACAGGCCACTCAGCAGCAAAAAGCCAACTTAAATACCATAGGTAGTTCTGCAGTCAAAAGTGAAGTCTGCCTTCTGAAGTTGGCCAAGTTTTCAGCCTCAATGTCTTGCAGCAACGCATACAGAGGGTAAAAACATGAAGTCTGCAGCTTTCAAATTCCACTAATTATCCACAATTATTTGGCTTTTAACTCTCCCTCTCCACTCCTACGGCTTTGACCATTTGAATTTTCATTCCCAAGCAGCAACGCCCACTCTTTTCAACAATCCTGTACGTACACATGCAAACTCCCCCTGTCATTTCTCCAGATTAATGCCAGCTCTGCAGAGGATTTCATAAGACACCATCAGCTTGCAGAATTGCATTTCTTCCAATTTCTCATTCTCCATCTTGTAAAGATATGCGGGATTATTTATGGAATGTGTTGCTTTGAGACACTAGTGCCATAAAAACTTGGTTGCCAACACAGCCTGGTCAGCTGCTGTGGAGTTCATCCAGGGTGTTTCTTAGTCCAGGCTCAGTCCCAGGACCTGAAGGCAGAACTAATTCCAGGAAGGCATCAATTGATGCAGAACTCAGGGGTTTCCTACCAGGAAGGAATGGAACTGATCTTCTCAGGCTAGACTGGCATCAGGGGATGGCTTTCTTCCCCCTCCATGCCCTCCAGCTCTCAAGTCCGTCACTCTCCCAGCAACAGCAATGACAGCAAGACCTGAATGTGGAGCAGGAACAAAATCCAGGACCTGTGTGCCTGAGGAGATGCACAGAGAGGCCTGCTTTGTTAGCAACTGCAGAGGAGTCCCATCACAGCTCAGAGATTAACCTATTTTTGTCAAAGGAGCCTGTGAAAGTCCTAGTCCCCTTCCTGTAAAAGGTGACCCCAGAGAAGGACAAACGATATGAGGAGAGTTGAATACCTCTGCCTCCTGACCCCACCATTGGCCACAGAGGCAGGAAGGGGAAAATTAATGCACAGACATTATAATCACATCAGTCAAGGGGCAGGGAGGCTAAGTTAATTTTTAATTGCAATTCTGCTCTATCCAATTAGATCCTGTATTGTCTCCACCCAGCAAGCACCGCATGCTTGGTGCTCAGTGAAGTTTATGATATTTGGCCCAGGCTACGGCTGTACATGCCTGGGCCAGGCAGCTCTGCTGGGAAGGGCTTGGCCCTCTTCTGCAGCACCACCCTCACTGCGCTCACTCCACAGGTTTCTCCCTGATGAGCTCTGGCAGCTGAAACACCTCAGCTGTCAAGTTACAGCACAGCGCAAATAAGGGACTCATTTATGAGTGCAATGAAAGAAAAGAAGAACCATAAAACAAATGAGAGCAGAACAGCTGTGGAAATCACCGTCTCGGTAGATTTACAAGAAAGTGCAAAGTTCATGCAAACCCTTAAGGACAGCACACATGTTCCCAAGAGCACTGAGCTCTGACAGTCAGTCCCAATACTCCAGCTCAGGTAAAGAGAGTTCACACTTAACTCTGTCTACATAGCCTGAAGATGCTGTCCCTCTTCTCCCCAGCCTACTGCTTAAGGACAGGAAATTATTGGTTACCAAGAAGCTGCAGGCTGTTTCTGTGTACTTTGACCAGTTGCCCCTCCACCAGGGGGGCAGATCTAACACCAGGGGACATAAAACAAAGGTAGACCCCATAGGACGTGCTATCAACTCCTACCAGGCTAGGATGAGGTCAAACCAGCACTATATTTGGTTTCACAAGTTGCTATTTTGTTGCCCCCACAAACACCTGGAATGTCCCGTAAGGCTGGCATGCTGGCTCTGCTATCCCTCCTGCCTCTCAAAGAGAAACTCCCTGTTTGACAGATGCAGAGATACAGCAGCAAGCACTACAAACTAAGATTCTGCAACATATCCTAAAGTTCCTGATCTTCCTTCACATCTTGCATCTGATGTGGAAGGGGGGATCTTTGAGTGAAAGTCCAGCTGGTCCACTGAAGTAACCTCCAAAGCAGCCTCAGCTGATCTCAAGAATTGCAGGTGCTTCTTGACACAACAAGCAAGCACCACCTTCCTCAATTCGGTAAGTCTTACACATTGCAACAGGTAATTTCCATTATTACAAGGCTGGACACTTAAAATATCCAAAGATGTCCCTGATCCCATCTCACCCATCTATCTTTTCTTCCTCACACCACAATGTTGGCCAGAGTTAGCAGGGCTCATTTGCAGATAGATTGTCCAAAAAAATCCCATTGCTGTAGACAGGTTGCACAACTGGCTCCCTCTGCCCAGGTGTCCCTAGGAAGGGATCAGCATGCTGCTGGTTCCATAAAGATGTTTATCTGCACAGTAATTTGCATGAGGCTGAGGCCATTTTGAAGGCCAGTGCAGTTACTTTTTACATTATCCTAATCCAGAAATCAGAACCAGATTAGACGTATAGCTGGATAGAGACCCAGAGAAGCCAGCACACTAAAGTTACTCACTAAATGGCCACTTTCCAGCTCCAAGGCAGACACCCCCATGCAGGAGAGACTGGGGAAGGGGCAGCTCAGAAAGCCAAGGAGCAGAGGGGGAAAACAGGTTATTCTTTGCAGGATTCTGAGCCCTTGTACCCCAAAGCCCAGCTGCTTCTCAATCCATGCACATGCAGAACAGACATTTGGCAATCAGAAAGTTTCCTGATCATGACTGATGAGACAGGACAGCTTCACCCAACAGTTAATGAACAACGACAGAGTTACTAAGTCTCCTGTTAACCAGGTACATCACTGCCCTCCAGGCAGGGACTGTAAGTTACAGCCCCATTAACATACAAAGAATATCCTAAGGAGTTCATCTTGTTGACGTTAATATACAAAGGCCTTGGACTTCTTGGACTTTCAGTACACCTGGGAGGTACATCTTGTCTCTGGGAAGCAAATAACCACAGAGCTGATGAATGACCCAAGTCTGAATTCACTGAACTTTCTTTTAAGCTTCACTGAGATAATACCAGCTGTGTAATGACCTTGAAAACATAAACAAGATTATGTTTGTCGTGGAGATTTTCCAAACAGCATCTCTTCACAAATTACAATGGAAGGATTGAGGGAGAAACTGTATCCTAAAAATTAAGGTGCATATATATTATGTACTTTATATATATATTTATATGTGTGTATCTCAGATATACAGCTTCTTTTTGAAGGAAAGTGTCAGTACAAGGTAGAAAAGTATTTCTGAATGTTAGAAATTTTGAAAACAGAACAAGTCAGACCCTCTCTTATTCCATCTCCTACTAGAGAGTTTCTTCTTAAGTAGAAGTAATTGTCTTCAAGGGTAGAGGAGATGGTCTGAGGGCTAAGCTCAGAGAGACCAGCACAGCTACATCAGCCTACAAACTGCAGCATCACACTTAATTATCTGCAAATTTCGAACTAGCAGCACAGACATGTACAGTGAGACCATAACAGCATCTGCAAGACATCTGCAGGACAGAGACTCAAACGTGCATGCAGTCCCGGCCACATTTGCTGCTCCTGGGGCAAAGAGCCTACTAGAGCTGGCTACAAGCACTGCAGAAATACCACTGGAAAGACCAGCTTTCTCAGGAATAGTTTCTGAGGCAACTTATCAGCTCACACTGCACCTGGTAAGGCATTCAGCTTTTCTGTCTGGCTTCTGTAGTTAATATACTGTTGTGTGAATTATCTGACTAGCAACTACATTGTCCAGGAAGACCCTGGATTAGAAAGCACCCATAGGACTTCCTACAATGGCACAGGTTTTTCAGTATGTTTTATCACAGTGAGCACATGTTGTGTTATTTCGTAAAAAGGAAACACATACTTTAGAAATGTACTTCTGATGCTTGACAGGAAGTGATCAGATATTTATAAACCACTATCATATTGTCAAAAAGAAACCAAGCCCATAGCTCAGTATCAAAGAGCAGCAGAGGTTTTAGAAGCGCCTGTTTTTATCTCAATGTTTACAAGCAGTGTAACACATTTTGAGAACATCTGGCCTTCACACTTCAGTTTTAAAGCCAACATTTAAGTAGGTCTTCAGTCCCTACAACTGGCAAATTGAGAAAGTTCTTTGCTATTTTCAGCCTACACACTCATGCTTGCACAGCATGACAGTATTTGCAGGACAGCATTTCTCTGATTTAAGCAAAACTTTCCATACATCAAGACTAGAGATAGAACTCTGCCAAAAAAAAAGGGAGGAAAAACCCAACCCCAAACCCCACAGACTGTCCCAGAAGTCATTTGATTCTCCTCTCCTCCTAGGGAACAACAACAAAAAAAAAAAAAGTAGAAGAAATTAATCAACTTACCAAAAATAGCAGACAGAAGAAAGAGCCAAAAGTACAGTTTAGTGGACTTTCTCTTTTTAATTACCACGTATTAGAATGTTAGTTGTGCAACAAGCTCTGCAGGTCAGGTCCAGAAAGAGGTCTCCCCACTGACTAAAGCCAGCACACAATGCAGTAAAAATGCAGAGTTTTCACAAAACTGGTTGGGCAACTCTGTCACTTGACTACATTGGCTCTTTAATCGCTTCAACAACGAGACCAGCTCAGCTTTGTTTTCTGCACTTGGAGCTGCCAGGCTGCAAACCTAACCTCTAAAATGGATGTGTCCACCATCTCCCATATCTGTCAGTGGCACCAGTGTGTCAAAAGCGGTCCCCCTGCTCTGGCCTGCCCCACACCTCCCCACAGAGGAGCAAAACCTGTGAGCAGGACCTGCACTCCAAACTGCAGGTCCAGGGAGACCAGCACAGACAAGCAACATGCTGCTTCTGCTCGGGTAAGCTTCTCCCCAGCACAGTTCTACAGCACAGGGGATGCTTCAGAGTTTCTCTGAGCCAGCCATCAGCCTGGAAATCCCAGGTGCAAGTACATGCACGGAAAAGGCTCCCCTACCTCCCTTCTCATGTAAGCAATGCCTTGGAGGTCAACAAATCTCCAAGGAGTTGCACAATATCTCCCTCAAAGCCACTTGGCTTGGAGACACCTTCCTCAGACTCAGCAGCTTTTTCCCCCGGCTGAGCACCCAAAAGCTACAACAATCCAGGCAGGAAGAGGTTTTTTTTTTTCTATTTTATAAAACAGCAACAGAGATTGTGAGACATAGGTTGGAGCCAGGTAGCATAACTGATTTTTATCTATCCTGTCTCCTCCTCTCATAAAATGCAAGAAGTCAAGGTCGAGGACTTTTTACTGTAAAGTTCCCTTTCCAAACAAACTGGATTTTAGTTACTTTAATTTTGTCTGATACTAGGGCAAATAACTAGTGGGTGATTAGATTCAGCACACCCATGACAAACCTGTTTCTGAGAAATTACAGCATCTGCTTGACCTGGGAAATGAAGTTTCCTACTCTCTTGGTTCTTTTCAGGAATTAGCAGAGAAAGTGGTTTTACTTCAAGTACAGGAAGTTTTCCACAGCTTAGCAACTTGCTAAACAAAACAAACCTCTTTGCTTAAACAAAACAACTTCTCTCCATCTCTCCTCTACTCTAAGTCTTCAGACCACACGTCTCCAGAGACAGGTGGATGGGGCTGAGCCGAGCCTGGGCACCAGCACGTGGCATAGGAAGGAAGCTGAGCTTACCCAGCACCACTCCCAGTAATTGCAGGTTCTCCTGGAGGTCATCTCATAGTTGAAGCCAGACACTTCTAGAAATCAAAGCACTAGAGACTGCCTGTTCAGAAGGGCATAGGGCAATGAGCACTCCCTTGTCCTTCTCAGATTAAGCCTCTGGAGGAGCTCAGACACCCTGCCAAACTTTCAGAGTCATCAGAGCAATGAAGTCCCTTGCAGATGACAGCCCACTGGAGTATGAAAGTGTCTTCTGCCACCAGGATTCTCCCTAAGACTTCCACCCCTAGAGTACATCCCCACACTCTCAAGTGGCAGAAAACAAACAAACAAACAAAAAACACCCAAACAAAAATAAACACACAAACAAAAACCCAAACAAAAACAAACACACAAAAACCCAAACAAAAAAACCAAATAAAACAAATAAAACCCTAAAAAACCAAAAACCCCAAATCCACCACAAAGCAAACAGAAGAGGCCTCTGGCTTGTTATTTCAAATGACTGTGAAGCTTTAGAATTAGGTAATCTTCCTTGAACAACAGAAGAGACAGGCCAGTAGTCTACTTTAATCGTATCACATGCTTTGTATCAGATCCTTTGCTGATAGCAAGGCACTGATCTAAAGAAGCTGAGATTTTAACCCTTTAGCTCACAGATTAAGTAGAGCTGGAAGAGTACTGCAAACCCATCATGACTGGAAGGTGAAAAGAAGTCCTACTGGCACAGTAAAGTGTCTCAGGTGCCAAGGTGATACATCTTTCAGTTTGTTATCAGAAACGGTTGCTTTATTATTTGTAATTTTAGGAAACTTTGGTTTTGCCAAATAGACTATTTGCTAATAGGTAGCTACCTGAACTATTCCTGTGCCCCTGCTAGAACCTGGGCACTGCTACATGGGATTCTAGAGCAGAAGAACAGAGACCAGCAGCTGTACCAATCTCCCCTCCTCACCAAGGTCTGCCCTACCATCACCATGGCCCTCCAGTCTGAAGGCCTCCACTGCAGGCTGACAGCACCAAAATCAGAAGTACAGGATTCCTGCCAGATTCTTACACAAAGTACCTCGTGATCTCACCCAGATTTGCACACCAGGGAAGACAAGGGAGGCAACATAGCCAAACCATTTGTTACAAGCAGACATGGCCAGCTGAGCCTGGACTCTCCAAACTCAGTGGTACAGAGTCCTACACTTGTGGCAGCAGTGACACAGTCACAGAAGGTTACTCCCGGACGCAGCCTCTGCCCCAGAAGAAGCTGCACTTCCCACCAGACCATCCCAGGGTCACACGAGACCTTGTGCCCTGCTGGAGCGTGGTCTGCCCTGCTGATGAGGGGAGCATCGTCACAGACAGTCTGAGGATGAGCATTTCACAACATCCTGAGTTTCATGACACAGATGCCACTTGACACTACCAAAGGGTATAAATGAAAAGAGAAAGCCGGAAGTATAAAAAGCCCCTGAGGAAGGGATTCTGTCTCAAGCAGCCACTGTTTCCAAAATGATGACACACATAGGGCAGGAGGGCAAGAAAAGCCCTGAAAGTGCAGGACTTTAAACCACAGATATTTTGAGTCATTTCCTGATATTCAACCACATTTTCCCTTTCCAACATCATGGTAAATAATAAGAATAGTTTCACATTTGTAACTGGCAGCACCTGGCCACAACAGCCAAACTCCTTGCTGCCCTGATCACTGTGAGGATGCAATTCAGAAGCTATTTCAAACCTTGCTCTGGAATAGTCAGTCCCAACAGGGGCTGCTGTACTGTCTCTCAGATGTACAGCAGCATTGTCTAGCACTTTTTCCTTTCACCTTTACAGAATACTCTCCTCATGCCAAGCTCTTCCGACAGGAGACAGAAAATGGAAAAGAAAGCAGCATTGTACAGCAGAAAAGAGCAATGCTGTGAGGAGCAAAAATAACACAGCATGAGCTGTTACAGAGGCTGTAGCAAAGCTGCTTTCTTCCCAGTTCAAGCATTTTAGGAAGTGAAATGTCACAATAAGAAATCTCAGTGGAAAAGGCTGGAAAAAAAGGGGTCCTCTAGGAAACACTTAGCCAGCTGGAAGAGATACCCAAAAACTTTTGGTTGCCCTTTTATGAAGATGGTCCTGAACTCCAAGGCAGGCTGCAATACACTGAGGTGATTTGCTACCCTGATGATTGTTACATTATCATGCAGGTAGTCCCCACAGAGTTAATTGGAGCAATACAAGGACATTGATTAGTGATAGACCTACCACCTGCAGTTAAGATCACTCCTCCAACACCATTCCCCCCCCAAAAAAAAAAAACAACCCCAAAACAAAACAAAAAATCAGTCCTTCAAAAGAATACAAGGTATTCTGGTATGGTTCTGGACAGAATTGTTTCAAGCCAAGAAGAACAGACATATGGGATAGGTTCCCTAGGAACTTGGCAGTTAAAAAAAGACAGCAAGACTCTGAAAAGCTAAGTCTGCTTGGGGAAAAAGAGGGGCCTCCTTGGAGTCTGCAGACCTGTGCACAGTGGTCTGGAAAAAGGGTTCAGCTGAACCTGAACCAAGAGAGGCTGGGTGGCCTTTTCCTGCCTGAAAAGGTCTCCTTTTCTAAATTTAGAGCATAAATATTTCAGAAGACTACTTGATGAAGGAATGCTAGAAGAATAAGATGGAAAAGAATAGTTCAGAGGTATTTATTTTAAAATAAGAAAAAACCCAGAATAACTAATTTTCAAATAATCCAATGAGCCTCAGTGCAGACATAAATGCTCTCATTTTAGGGGAAAAAATGCCATCTGTTCCATCTCTGATCAGTAAATCATGATTGCGGCTAAGATTACTTTCTAATAGGATTGCAGACACAATTTTTTCTTACTTGCCCCTGTCCCACCACACTGTTGTCTTTCCCCCCACAGCCACCTGGTTTTACTTCACATCAGCCCCACAATTTTTAACCAAGCCAAAGTCACCAATCACCTAAAACTACAGCAAGGACTCTCATGCATGCTACCTGGGCAGGTTATGGCTGTCACACATGGTTCCCTCTGCCCCCAGCATACACATCCACCCCTCGCTAGCGCAGCAGCTTGAAACCCAGCCCAGCAAAGCCCCATTGCCTGCTCCTCCTCTGATGAGAGGCTACCAGCAGGAGAACCACCCATCACAGGGCACCAGGATCCTGGGCACAGCAATAACCATCAGACAGCACCAGAGTAACACAGCTGCTGACCTGGCTCAGCTCACACATGGCTGCACAGGCTGTTCTTCCTGACAGCAAACACCCTGTGGCAAAAGCAGTCTCTCTTCTGGGCAAACAAGGAGCAACTGTTTAGGTTCCCATGGGATAGCACTGGGTGCCATCCCCCCACAGACACACCGGTGGCTCTTGACGGTGGCTGACAGCTGGATAGGAAGAGGTTTCCTATCTGCCTGAAGCTACACAAAGCAGGAACCTAGTGTTTTGCTACAGGATCATCAAGTCTAAATCACAACAGCCTCCAAAGCTGCAACACGATGGACTGGTAATGAATGCAGAAACACTCAGGCTCTAAGGCCACCAGCAGGACCGCAGTACCAAATCAAAGAAGCCTTTGAGGTTTTGGACTTGGGAATTAAAGCAGCTTGCCATTCCTCAAAATAGCCCTTCCTTGAAATAGTCTGTTCTGCCAAGGCAACAGCCAGTTTGATGCAGTTTTTGACATTAAAAATTTCCCATTAAGTTTTGGCAACTGCCTTTTTGTCACCTTAGTTTCATTCCAGGAAGCCGTGAGTCACAACACGTCCTCCAGAGAGAAAGGGCAAGAGGAAACTCTGACAGTTCAGGTCCTTTCACATCAGGCAGGAGAAGCACCAGCAGCTGTGGGCATCACTTCCAAGCCCTTAGGAGCAGCCAGGACCATCTCA
The DNA here is from genome assembly GCA_013396955.1 of Regulus satrapa. Taxonomy (NCBI): domain Eukaryota; kingdom Metazoa; phylum Chordata; class Aves; order Passeriformes; family Regulidae; genus Regulus; species Regulus satrapa. Next base: position 248,727 of record VWZN01020015.1, on the reverse strand, counting down.
ATTTTAGCTGCACTCGCACAAAGTGTTCTCACCCTTGGAGGACCTGGTGCTGCTGAGCTCTGCACGGGGAACAGCCACCCCTGCACAAAGTCCCACGTAAGGGCTGGGGCTCCCTTGCAAGGCTGATCTATCACACAGGGCTCCACTCCCCCACACCACCAGCCTGCAGGAACTTCTCTTGTGCTTGCAGCCTCTCCCCCCACTCCTGTGCAGTCTCCCCACAGAAATGCAGCTTGGGAAGCAGGGAAGGGCTGTGCCTTTATCTTGCTTCACACGGCTCACCAGGGCTTCTCCACACAGCTGTGGTCTAGCATCGTTCCACACAGCAGCTGACGAGCAGAAGTCTTCTCTAATTAAAAGAGCTTCCTTCGGGAATAGGCAGATTTACTGCACAACTCAGAGTGCTCTTTAGTTATTCCATGTGCATAGCTGCAAGCCGGCATTAGAAAGGGACCTGAATGCAAAGAGGAGTCCAGCAGCTTCTTAGACAGTTAGGAAAGTACATTTAAGGCAGCTGGAGTTTTATCTGGATGGGGTTCCTCCCTCCAACAAAAGACTTCAGAGGGGTGCATAATTAGAACTCCTGCCTGTTGCCTACAACATGGGCCAAAGTCTTAGCCCTGAGATTGTTTTGAGAATGCTGGGAGAATTCTTCATAACATAGTGATGTTTACGGAGGTTGTCCAATCCATGCTTAGTACAGGATTCTGCCTTATCAATATACTCTAGATGTTTTGGACAGATGGAAATTGATTGCCTGTCTTGCTTGAGTGTATGCTGCTTGCTGCTTCTCTGCTCTTGCATATAGATCTTAAGAAATAATCTTAATTAGCCTTCTGATTAATGGAGTCCTTGTAGCTCTACTGCCCCAATCAGGGGCCTAATTCTGCTACACCTGCTTGCCTTTTAAGCCCCAGTTTCTTCAAGCATGCAGCACAGATGCTGCAGAATAGCTCCTATATCTGTTTGGTCAGTGCAAAATACAAGGCAGCAGCAAGGGCAAGCAGCCTTGGCAATCTGCAGGTCAGCAGTCTGTCTCCTTAATCCAAGCCCTGCTCTGTTTCTATGTTTTACAGGGAGCCTAGCTCCATGACACAGAAGAAAGGGAGTGAGGGGACAAGAGGCCAAGAAAGCACACCGGGAAGTTAAGGATATTCCAGCAAAGCCACTCAAGACTGACTCATTGCCAGCAACTTCAGTCCACTATGACACCCATGACAGACAGATGATCAGTTCCACAGCAGGCAAGAGGATGCTCTGTGCCACAGCACCAGAAGAAAGGAGCTCCAGAGCCATTGCAGCCCTAGAGATGGTGTCCTGCCACCACACCAGCCAGAACAGCACCCTTTTATGCAAAGACTAGAAATTAATTGATTAGAAGCAGAGTGGAGAGGAACAGAGCAGTCCGCACAGTGACTTTTGAAAGCAGACATGTTAGCTCTGGGGACCAAAGTCCAAAAAACCCCTTGATATTGCCACCACTGAATAGAGAACTCCTTTTCAATTTCTTTCCACCCACATTCCAAGTAATGTTAAGTAAGCCATTTGCAAGACCAAGGACAAATCAAAAAGAAATCATGTCAGAAGGGAATAACACACTCCCAACACAAATATTTTTTCGTCTATTACTAGAACACTTAGAAACTTAAATGTCACAAAAGGTACAGAAACTTCCCTGGAAAGGTCTAACTAGAGCACTGAGGCTTTTTGTGCAATAGTGGAGATAATCTAGTTAATTTAGACTTCACAATTGATTCCCAACAAAACTGCTAACCATGTATCACAGGAGACACATCAGCTCCAGGGGTTTAGGTTTTGCACATTCTTGTATTATGGGATGACAGTAGCAGCCCTTGAAGTCTGTGTCAAGTGCCAAGATGCCCTTTCCACCTGCCCTGCCTGCTGTTCCAGAAGCCCTGCACCAGTACAGCTCAGTCATGGCACAAGAGCAATCCAATGCACAAACCTCAGAGGCAGCTCTCTCTAACCTGTGCCAGTCTGGTGTATCAGCCCAAGCAAAACCAGCATCCTGGAGCAGGTTGCTTTCAAAACTAGACAGACAAGGTGTGGCATGAAGCCTGTAGAGGCAGGAGCTGAAGGCATCAAATTCCTGTGTAGTCCCTTGAACCCACCGTGGTGAGGACACAGAAACCTCACAAGATCACAGAGGCAGTGACCAAAGCAAAGTACTGGGAAAGAATATGGTCACCTAAGTGACTTTAACCCCTTTTCCAGAACAACTCTGGGAAACAGCCACCTTCATTCCCAACAGTCAGAATATTCTGACTGAACACTACAGAATGTTCAGTCGCTGCTATGCAAAGCCCCGGAAGATAAATCCTTTCCTTCCCCTTTCCCAAATTACCTCCATGGCAATGGATGGGAAGCACGAGGGACTAAGGGCAGTTCCAGTTCCCAACTCCAGCTGTGGGAAGATCAGCTCAGTTCAAGGTGCATGGCTGCAGCTGACAGCTCATCTGTTCTTTCGCTTGTGTATGAAAGACTGAAACAGACTTGTTTTGCCTACAAAGGGAACTCCTCATTATATAACATCAAATCTTCAGGCTGCTGGATATCCGAATGTATACAGTTCATCCCAGATCAGCATTTCTCCATGCCAACGCATGGCCATGAGATTATCATCACACTGGAAGAGATCAGCAATCTGCTTACAGCTCAGTAACAATTTTGTAGTAAAGGGTAAAGCACTCTCATGATGCACCTGCCTCAAGGCTGTGCTGCAAAGCAAGCAAAATCAGCAGCCCAGCAGCATTCTTAACAAATTCTACCAGTACTTATGTGCAAGGCTCTTCCTCTGGTCCTTCTCAGTTCTTGTGCTCCTTTAAGACAGACAGGGCACTTACCACACCAGCAGCTTTCAGAAATTAAGTACACGCACTGGACTTTGGTTTGCCTTGCTTTTAAATGGTGGTGCCCCAGTTCTGAAGCTCCATCAAGGAGACAAAGAACTGGAGCAGTGAGCCAGACAGCCTGTGCACACACTTCTTCCCACAGGACTAAGCCTGTCTCCAGCTTAGTCGCCTTCCCTTTCTCTCCTGTATTTACCTACGATGAGCCACAAACCACCCAGCTTCCCTGGTACTGTGGTGTTCAAAAGGACACAGGCATGGGTTCAGAGTCAGCAGTCTCCAATCCCTATTCCCATCCCCACAAGCTACTGTTTTATCCCCTTTTTCTTCTGTGATCAGCCAGGCAATCCCTTCTGCAGAGCTGCTTCACAGTAATGCCTCATCTTTCTTCCAGAAAATTGGCTAGCTCTGAATCTTGCCATGCACACAAGAAGTGATTTAAGCAATCTCCACTATGCAGTTCCTTTGCTTCACTTATCACTCCATCTAGACAGAAGTAAGCCATTAACTGCTTCAGTGTTTCCAAGCCCTGATAGCCCAGAGAGCCTTCAGCAAACAGGCTCTGCCATGGCCAACCGGCCGTCAAGGAACTGCTGGCGCTGACTGTGCCTCCTGTGTTATTCCTTTTACCATGCCAAGAGAGTCTGTAATTTTTAGCCTTTCCTCCATTTCATTCCCTCTAAGAATACAGAAGAGCCAAAAAGAGACAGAGGTGGTTAGGTAATGATTGCATCTCATTACACAGCTACTAAAGGAAAAGTGGCTCACTCAGCCATCCCTTCACACGTATGTCATTAATCAGTAGCCTGCAGAAAGTTCCAATCCCACATTCCTCCAACAGATGCATTAGTGCAAGGATGCAGTTTACTTCTTTGCCCCTTAAAGCTGACAACCACTTGGTAGTGGGCAGGCTATTGGTGCAGCTACCCCTTTGCTGCACAAAAGGATTCCAAATCTCTGGATGGCAGGATCCAGAGGCAGAGACAAATGAAGGCAGAGAAGGAGAAGAAGGGGATACAGATGTCACACTCCTATTTTAGACAGGTAAAGTTAAGGCACTGTAGGGCGAACGCCATAATTCTTGGCAGTAATAAGTTAGTTTTGGTGCATGTAAGTTTTTCCATAATGGAAACTGAGGAGTAAGTGCAAGAAGGCTGTGGCTCCAATCATCCCTTGTTACACAGGCCCACTGGAAATATTGCTTCCTCCTCCAACCTTCCAAGCTACTCAAACAGAGCCTGAGCCCCGACCAACCCACCCCCTCTAGCACCTACCACTCACCAGCCAAAAGAAACCAGACCAGGAAAAAAGTGGCTACCATGCCACAGACACCAGTAAAGTGGAGCAATAACTACTGCTTGAGATAGCATGGGGCATGATCCAAGTCCCAGCATCCCCCTGGCACTCCCATAACAGACCCTACCCCACCAGCGCCCAAGGGTCTTAGTGGCAATGCCGTTCTGCCTGTGCTGTGTGCTTCCTGCCAGCAGGCAACCGAGAGCCACAGCCACGCTTTGTAAGGTGCCCTGGGCCTACCAGAGGTCTGCAAAACTCCCACCTGCATCCCCATGACTTAAACATCTACTGCATGAACACCTGCAGTCCTGGATAGACCCTTCCTGCCTTACAGCTGTGAGACCGGGATGCAAAGTAACAGAAGAGTGGCAAAACCTTTCATTGGTTACAGTCAGATGAGAAATCTCCTCTGAAACCCCTCTTGCACTTTAAAGAGCTTGAAGCAGAGCAGTTTGAGTAGCAGGGACAATGAAACCTCCACAGAGCTGTGGGAAGGCCTCGCTAGAGCATTTCCTGCACCAGCTTACAGTTGTAGGTCACACTACACCTGCCTGTCACCCGAGAACTAAAATAGAGACAATAACAGTAATGAAGTGAGTCCAGATGAGCCACATCATTAAAGCCGCTAAATCCTCTTAAGGGAGGAGCTTCCAGGCAGCAGGACGGAGATTGCCCACAGGGAGGGCTTTCTCCAGGCACTCAGTTTGCGTCTTGCTCTATTTCTGTCGCACGCAGGTAAGAAGCTGAACAAACGCTGCACAGCCCTGCAGCACAGGGATGAAAATGACATCTCAGTGACATCTCACTGGTCCCCTGAGCCCTTGAGAAGGATGGAGAAACCCAGCCAAAGTAGGGTTTAGGTCCAAAGAAGCCATGCCAAGCAAAGATATTTTGACAGCAAGATCCTTCACACAGTGTTAGGAGTGAGGAGAGGCTACTCACTTCTCTGATCCACTCCAAATCCACACACAGGTTTGCAGAGAAGCTGGGAAAAGAAAGCCCACCTGTGTGGGCTGCCCAGCAAGCACCCATGGATGTTTTTTTTTGTTTTTTTGGGTTTGGGGTTTTTTTTTGTAAAGACACACAACTGCAGCTCCAGGAGTACATTCTCCAGTCAAAGGACAACAAAATCAAACATAAATGTTAAAACACACCTCACTGCTCCAAGAGATTCTGCTATGGAAGACTGGCCCGTGCAGTGACACTGCAGAACAGGTCACTGACTGTACCACCCAGTGCCCTTCTGCCTCATTAACACTTTCTTCCCACTTAGTCGTCATGGAGTATTTCGTAAGAGCTGAGTAATTTGTCATTTTTACAGTTTGTCATATGCTTGACAACAGCATACAGATGCACGCTACTGAGATTTCTCCTCTCACTAGACACTTCCATCTAGATTTTCAGAGCAGTGTTTTCTACACTTTGACCTTGTGGTCCACCAAAAATTCTCTCCACAGACTTCTGCTTGACAGTTCTCATGCAGTGAGCAAGTTTCACATCTCAGGCTTTGAAGGGGATTTTTCTTAAGCCCAAGATGTCTAAGAAAGTAAAAAAAAACAAAAACAAACAAAGAAAAAAAAAAACAAAAAAAAAAAAAAAAAAAACACAAAAAAACCCAACAAATCCAACAAAAAAACCCAACAAAAAAACCCCACAAAGTACATGGAAACGAAGTATCACTGATGGCAGATTTCAAGACAGCACTCTCTAGCTGTTCACCCTGGCTTGCACAGAAGCACATGCGTGTTGTTAGAAGCTAACCACCCAGAGGCCTCACAAGTGGTGGGATGTGATACATCCCTGTGAACCTCTACCCTCAACAGCAGCTCACACACCTCCAAGGGCAGCTCTTCTCCCCAGCCACTACCCCTGAGAGCACTGCAATAGGACACTGTCCCTCCCTTGCACAGCTAGTAAGTTTCAAGCTCTCATCTTATACACAATATGCTAGAGGTTTACAGTTTATGAAAGCCAATGTTTAGATTTCAGGATGGTTGGGTTTGGGTTTTTGGTTTGTTATTTTTTTGTACCGAAACCCCCATTTTACATGAAAGCATACACACGCTCTGGGGCAGAATCAACATGCCTGGAGTGCAACAAGCCACTATCCCCTCATGCCCTTTATCAACAGATTTGTTACCAGTGGCATTACAAATGCAATTCGCATTCACAACGTCTACCCAGCTGTTGAACTGCAAGCACCACTCTGAACTCCTCACAGGGATCTTAAAAAGGAACGGGGGGAGGGAGGGGGGAGGAAGGGACATAGCAGGCTGGGCCAGCACCAGATTTCTGCAGTCGTAATAGGGTAAGATTGCTACAGAAGCATCTAATCCACATCTTGGAAACCAATCAAGAGAGAGCCAAGTGAAGCCAGCTGTATGCCCAGTCTCATCGGCAGGCAGCAGAGGCACTCGGCCGATATTCCCGCACAGCACCAACCCGCCGGGCCACCACCACCCGCTCCTGCGGGCACCGCGTCCGCTGGCCCTGGCCACGGTCTCTCTCAGGTCACACACAGGACTGCCAGGGGACCACAGCTCGAGTGTGCAGGGGCGCTCCTGAGAGCGTCCAGCAGCGGGGACTGGCGCCCCGAGCGGCTCCCCCGGCCCCGCACGCACCCCCGCCGGGAGCGGCGCGGGAGCGCCCCGGGGCACCCG